>JAHWFO010098905.1:1838-18672 GCA_023313115.1 Rhysida immarginata | reverse complement strand
ATAATAATAATAATAATAATAATAATAATAATAATAATAATAATAATAGCTAACAATAACAGGGAATAACCCACCAAATAAACTGGAAGTCCAAGCCGCTAGGCTGCCCCCCCAACAGGCCAAAGGCCCAAAATGGGGTTATTTAGGATACAAGTAAAAGGGAAGTAATGTAATTAAAAAAAAAGACAATAAAAAAACAGAAAAACACAATTTTATGTATACAGAATAACAGAAATATAATAATAAATACTAAGATAAAAATTCAATAATAATAATAATAATTCAATTCAATTTAATTCAGTTCATGTACTGTGTTCACACAGCTAATTCAAGCCAACACGGAACTACATTATCGAGCAAATCGAATTACAGTTACAAGATAAACAATAAATACAACCATAAGCACAAAGGCAGGATAGTAACATGACGAGGAAAATTAATTAAATAAATCACTGACATCAGAATTCTCATTGTATAGTTTTTGAATTCTGAACATTGTATCCCGACGAAATTCTTCTCTGGAGGCCAAGGCTTAAACACGGGCTTCCTCGTAGTATGAGACGGTACCCGGATGAAAATGGACTCGAGAAGGTTCGGAGCATCTATCTTCCCTACTAAAACATTCTTAAGAAAGGCAAAATCAATCTTCATTCTAATGTCTGAGAGTGCACACAGATCTGAAGGTACATCAAAATTCGGGAATTTCCGCTTCAGAAACCGGAGAAAAACATTTTGCACCCTATCCAGTTTACAAGACTGCATATTTGAATCCCCATTCTATAAAACAGAACAGTAGGACAAAATGGGTAAAACTAGACTCCGATAGAGCCGAACAAATGTAGAAGGTCACCGAAAATCGGCTCCATTGCGCACAATGGGACCAAGAGCTCTGTAAGCCTTCAGACGAACAGTCAACATCGGAATTATAGGAAAGTGTGCTATCAACGATTACGCCAAGATCACGGACACATAGCTTGGCAACTTGCACATTTCCACAAACAGACTAGGAGAACTCGATAAAATTGGTCTTTTTTGTCACATTTGGTTGCATTAATTGCAGGATCATTCTGCTCAGACTAATGACATATACTATAATAAATTTCCTGCTGAAGCAGGTGAGCATTAAGACAATTATTATATTACCAAAAATTTTCACATCATCTGCATATCAATATATGGGAGTTTCTAATCACCTCGGGGAGGTCAGCAGTGAAGATAACAAATAATAAAGGCCCTAGGACAGAATCCTGTGGAACACCACAGTGAGGCCTATAGGGCAATGATGAATGATGTCGTATAGATACAACAAACTGTCGATCCAACAGGAAAGAGCGCATTATCCGAAGGAGTCCATCAACAATCCCATACGCACGCAATTTTTTAATTAGTAACTCATGATTGACAGAGTCGAACGCCTTTTGCATATCAAAGTAGACCACGTCAAGTTGCTGGTAGTGGTCAAGAGCATCATGAGCATGAGTGGTGAGAGATACAAGATTGCTCACAACGGAACGTCGGGGAATGATACCATGTTAACAAGAGGAAGGACATTTAGAAGATATTTATGAATGATGTTGTCAAACACTTTGGCAGTGCGTGGAAGGATAGAGATCGGCCTATAGCTAGCAATGTCAGTCCGTTTGGGAAAACCACCCTTAAAGGCAGGAACCACAACCGCATTCTTCCTTATTTTAGGATAGTGGCCAGCTTTTAGACACAAGAAGCGCCTAAGAGGAATAATTATGTCACCTCGAAGGCCTTTGAGAATAAAGGAAGGAACCTCTGTCGGAGACTTGCAAGGCTTGGCCCGTAATCTATTAATGCCGTAGGTAACATCTCTATCAGTAAACTCCGTTAAGATGAGGTTATCAATAGGAGGAAAATAGGTATACAGTTCTCGGAGAATGTGTTGAAAGAAGTAGAGACAGTTTCACTGAAATGCTGGGCAAAACAGTTAATGATATCCAATCCATCAATATTGGTAAGACCAGCAGAGGTAGTGAAAGTAGTTATAGCATGTAAATCCATTCTTTTGGAGTAGTAGTAAATCTGGTTATTGTTCTTATTACGGGAGTTATTCGTACATTCGTACATCCACAAATATAAAAATAATTCTGATAATGGATAGGTCATAGCGTAGCCACCGTATATGTAAACAGTAACAAAGACCCCAAGTATCAAATTTATTAAAGAAAACCTGATGGATTATTTAAACACGATCCCTCAGATGTTAAAATGTTACAATAAAGATGTTAAATGCGTTTAAATAAATAATAAATGAAAATATGAAAGAAAAAAAAAACCCAGCCTGGAATCGCGCAACGTCACCAAAAAAACAAAGCCTGGTCACTGCGTCATCACACCTGGGCTGACAATTCAACTTTCATTGTCTACAACAAACGAAAATGCACCTGTTGTAATCAGCGTTTTTTCGTTTGTTGTAAACAATGAAAGTTGGATTGTCAGCCCTGGTTTGATGACGCAGTCCACCGACAGTAAGAAGGCTTTGTTTTTTAGGTGGCGTTGGATCGCGACGCTCTAAGCCATTAAGTCATTGTCGACTGTAATGTAGGCTCGTGGCTTAATTTTTCATTTATCACTTAAATTTAATGTCATATTCACCCGGATGCACAACAATAATGAAAATATGTTGTATAATTTTATGGCCTACGCCATCACCAAATAATTAATTCGGTAAATTAATATTAGAAAATAAATTCTTAAAAAAGACCCCCCCCCTCTTCAAATACGAAAATAAAAACTCTAGTAAATTCTGATAAAAAAAAACCCAGATATTTTTCAAATAATTAAATAAAATAATGTATAAATTTTAAAAAATCAGATAAAAATTAAGGTTTATTTCTGGGATATGTCCTCATTTGTGCTATTACTCTAGGAGTTTTGACCGGTGGGGTTTTTGCAAGATCCTACTTCAAACAAATCAAAATCAAACAGATCGCGAGCTAGTATTACCTTAGATATACATATCGCGACAGTGTATATACAGAATTCATTTATGTGATACAAGACCCACTCAACTAAATTTTTTTGCAATTTAGTAATTTTTTTAAAAGGTCAAATGTTTAAATCAGTTATTAATTAGTAATAATTTTGTAAATTCTTATACTAAGCGTTTCAATAAAAATAACTGATTATTGTTACATATTTACGAAATAAAATAAATTTTATTAATTTTTAAGAGTAATTAATAACTTCAGAGTAAATGCTGAGAAATTATGGGTCAACAGTGGCGTCTTTAAGTGATGCTTCACTGCAGGGCAAATACGAACCAGTTGCTATGAATGAGTTGTTCATTTGGGTGTCTTTGAGGGATGCTTCTCTGCAGTGCATGCAGTGCACGCAGTTCCTAAATCGACAATCGAACATTAAAGTGTACATTTGTTAGGATGGGACGAAAGCGGCGCTTTCACAAGCTCATCCAACCAGAATAAACTCCAAATGAAATACACTGAGGTAGTCAAGAAGCCTAACCAACCCAAGCGGTCTTCCATATTATACAAAAAAACAAAATAAGATTGACGACTGTCAGAAACAAAAAAACAAACGAAATAAAAAATACAAGGAGAAAGAAGATTATCACATCTTCCAGTAGTCTGGGAAAGATACGTTGCTAATATCTTCAAAATTGATGTCAAGAACGTGTCTCAGTTTACGATACTTCGTATGCCAGTTCATATTCATTGAGTTCTTCAGTATCCCTTTCACAAGCTTATTGTCGTGAGTCTTCATCTTCTGTATCATAATCAAAAGGAGATCCCGTATAAACTTTCCGATATGGGCCATGTTTAAATCCATGTGGATGGATTGGTTTTTCACCGTCCTTCTGTCCAGCTGGGCAATGGTCCTCACGGTAACATTCTGGAATAACTGTAGTTCACTCCATCTGGTTTTACAGATAGTCGCCCACGCAGGCATGCCATAGAGGAGTATGGTCCGGATAATCGATTTGTACAGAAGTAGCTTGTTGTCAATGCTGAGGGCGCTGTTGCGACCCATGAGAGCTATGATACTGTACTTAGCCCTCTTCGCTTTATTCAGAGCATAGGACATATGCTGGTTCCATGAGAGTCTTGAGTCAATGATAACTCCCAGATACTTGTAGTTGTCCACCCAGTCCAGTTTCTGATTGAACAGAACAAGAGAATCTGGGGGATGCTTCAGCTTCTTATTGAGGTACAAAGCCCTGCACTCTGCGACGTTAAGTTTCAACTTCCAGCATTTAAACCAGTCTTCGAACTGCTTCAAGGCGCACTGCAGCCGAGTGATAACGTGGGCTGGCTCATGTGCCCATGTCATAATGGCAGTGTCATCCGCATAAAAATACAGATTACAATTATCGAGTTTCGGGAAATCATGTACAAAGTAATTAAATAGCACAGGCCCGAGGACAGAACCCTGAGAGACACCGGCCTTTACAACACGGGGCGTGGAAAGATTTTCTCCAAGTTTGGCTTGATAGGATCTGCTGTCAAGAAAGGATTTCACCATCAAAATCAAATCGGCAGGGAACCCGTCTCTGATCATTTTGTAGACAAAGCCCTCATACCACACTTGGTCAAAATCTTTACTGACATCGAGAAATACCACCCCACAGTACCTGGATAGGTTCAGGGGGGTGCTCAGGTCTTCAACGAGCCTCGATATCTGCATCGGACAAGAGTGGGCAGCACGAAAGCCAAACTGCTCTTCCCGAAACAGGTCATTTGGTAGACAGTGATCTTGGAATCTGACGAGGATCGTTCTCTCCAACACCTTGGATATCGAGGGTAGCAGGCTAATAGGTCGGTAACTCGCCGGAATTGCAGGATTTTGCCCCTGCTTGGGGATACTCAACACAATAGATTTCTTCCAAGCCACAGGAAAATAACAAAATTTCCAGCAGTCGCTAATGATATTGGTGAGAAAGTCAATAAAGTATTTTGGAAGATTCATAAGGGCGTTATTACTCACCTTGTCTTTTCCTGGAGCCTTCTTATTTTTCAGTTTACTTATGATGTTGGCGATCTCTCCAGCCTCGATGTTGTACTTCGTTAAATGCTGCGGGACTTCATCAAAGTTGACAATACCTTCTTCCACTCGCTGAGATATGATTTGGCTCTCGAGCTCATCATTGGTAGGAGTAACAAACTGCATTTCCAGTGAATCTGCAATGACTTGGACCTTGTCCTGATCAGTTTGGACATAGTCACCTTGTGGAGTACGTAGTGGAGGAAGCGTATCATTCTTCCCCTTCTGTAAAGCTCTGACCATATTCCAAATGGAATTGTCGCGACCCGACAAGCTTTTGAGTTTTTCATTCCATCTAGCGTCGCAAAGCTCTTTTGTATCCTCTTGGACTCTTCGCACTAGCCTGTTATACTTGGTTTTGAGCCAAGATTCACGATAGCGTTGCCATAATCTACAGGTCCTGTTTCTTTCAGAAATTAGGCGTTGGATTTCAGGAGTGAGTTGGATTCGATGAGGAGGTTTATTCTCTGATGGATACTTACTAGCTTCTATGGCCCTGTTAATACATCTGGTGATGTCTTCAACACGTTGATTGATGTCCTCTGTACAGTAAGCAACGTCGGGATGGCAGCTATAGTCCTTAAGAATATCTTTGTAGAGCTTCCAGTCTTGATGATGTATCAGTTCCTCTCGGAAATTTATGTTGACATTATCAAAGATCAAAGCAACAGGCTTGTGGTCGGAAGAAAGGTCATCAATCGTGAAGATATTGTATGGTTTGAAGAAACCCTTCAAGAGCGAGATGTCCAAAACATCACTACTAGAGGAGTGGTCGCTGTAGTAGGTGTCCTCCACAGGTCCAGCAGCGATGATATCATCTCTACCTTATCACGCATCGAAGTTCACCTTTGTTGATTACAGTATAACGTTGTGCAGCCATACTAAAATTAGTTGGTCCTAAGGAGCCCACTCAACTGTGGGTAACTTTTGCCTAGATTAGAAAACAGATGGAAGATACGCCCTAATTGTTTGTACATACCTGGTAGGTCATTGATGTTGAGGCCTTTATCTTCCGGCATAGACACAGCAGCAGCATAGGGTTTGCCCACTGTCACTTTAGAACTAGGCATACTTTGAACATGGGGGTATTTTGGACATTTCGTGTAACTTGAAGTGTGCTGTCCACCACATCTGATGCACTTTGGGGGGTCTTGTCCTTTGATCCTGGGGCAATCTCTTGACTGGTGCTCCTCAGCATATTTATTACAACGAGGATCTTCCCTGCAGCCCATGGATACGTGTCCGAAGCGCAGGCAGTTGTAGCATTGTAGTGGCTTCTTGTTCCCTCGAAAGGCCTCCACTGTTACTGCAAGCAGCCCAATACATGTTATGTTTTTCAATGACTGGTTGTGTTCGGAGTTCGGGAGAACCAAAACCATCTGCATATCAATGGACTCTTTGGCTTTCCTCAAGCGAATTAATTTTTCCGGGAAGTAGTTGGCTCTTTTATGTCTTCTTTATGTCTTTTAGGTCATACGTAATATCCACATTACGTATCACGTATTTCAGGACCTCCGACTTCAGTTGATGATGCTGAATTTTTAAGATATTATCAGACTTAATTCCAGAGACTAACCTGTTGTGCGTTTCTTCGTCTTCACATTTAACTTTGACGGTTTCAGCTCTGCCTGTATGAACGGTGATATTTTCCACTGGAACATGCTGCTCGAGCTCAGTTAAAATCGTCTTAAATGGGACGCCATGAGTCCGCACGATAATTGGCGGTACATACCTTTTCGTGATTCTATGGTCTTCATTAGCCGAGCGACCTTGTCCATTCTTCATATTCCTCATTCTAGATGCGCTGACGACTTCTTCGCGTGCCTAGAACTGTCTTTAGGAGACTGTCTTTAGGTTATCGATCCTCGTGCCTTTTCTGAATTTTTTATTAGTGACACCAATCCAGGGACTGTCATCCACTTCTTCATCAGTTCCGTTAGAGTGACTTCTTTTGCAGCTGTGATTCTCGAAATAAAATTTCTCTCTTCACATTTGTTTGTTTGATTTTCAGCCAATTTAATATTTTATTATGACTTAGTTTATTTTATTTTAGTGCGGGTAATATTATATATATTGTAACGTGCCAAAAAAACTTTAGAGGCTGCTTGAGCAAAATACGAACGGCTGCTTGAGCAAAAGACATTCGCCTCCCCAAATTCTTATAAAAACTCCCAAAATGTTGATTCCAGTACTTCCCTACCCAGCGTAGACTCTAAATATATATCTCAAAAAATTAACGTTATCTCAGACAAAAGCCAAAAAAATAACTCGCCCCACCGAAAATCTTAGAACGAGGGAATAAATAAGAACTTGAAGGATCGTGTTACGATACTTCAAGTTACCAAAAGGTATACAATTTAAAAAAAAAATTTTAAGCCTCTCCAAGAGTTATTTAAGAAAACTGGAAAATTAAATGGCTAAAATAAAAAAATAAGAAGGTACCACAAACTCCACACAAATTAACTCTTTTATTACATAAAGAAGTAAAAATTGGTGAACAGTATAATGATAGACGGTAAGCTTCCGCCGAGCAGAGACGACAAACTTGTAGAAAAACGCTTCGAGAAGACGGGAAATGTCCTGAGGGGTAGGTACAAAAGTTCCAAATAGTCAGTCCGTCGGGGTGAAAAGTAGAGGAATAAACCGAAGGAACTATTTTGATTGAAGCTATCTAATACACTCGGAGGAAGTGGAATGAAGAATTAACTGCGACGAAATAAGCTCATATTTTAATGCGAGTTCACCAAAAAATAACTGTTTGGAAATAAAAAGAAAAAATAATAACAAAAGGAAGTTCAAAAAAAAAAATAAAGCTTAAAGCTACAAAAAAAAAAAGAAAAAATAGGCACACAAAAAAAATTAAAGAAAAACTAAAGAAAAATTAAAAGAAATGGGTAAAATTCTGATCAGGGCACATACAAACACAGAACAAAGGAAAAAGAAAAATAATAAAAGAGTTACAGGTCACAGAATTATATTACATAGTTACAATGAAACGCTTCACACAAGGGGAAAGGCAGGTGAGGCTAAGGACTAACGCACATAAGCAACAACACCACAGGAGGACGAAAGTTACAATAAACACGACCCTGAAAAATAAAAAAGAAAAATAAGCGAAGAAAGTAAAAAAAAATTAAAGAATAGAGTAAATGAATCTGGAGGTTAAATTATTAAATAAAAAGAATTAAGTTCCAAGAAAATTCTTCACAAGCTGCAGTGATTTGAAGTCAGGTGAATAAGAACCACGGAAGTTAAGAAATGGCTTGCGGTGGAGCAACAATAACGGCATAGGCTTATCACCCCGACGGAGTCGAATTAATCATGCTGCGCTACAATAATGACATCGGAAAAAAAAGGCTTGATTGGAGAATCCTGAAGAAACGATCTAGCGGCAGAAGGAAAACGAGCGATGAAGAAAGTCACGTCCAAGGCGACGAAATGATTATACTACGGCAAAACAAAATATGAGGGTAATAGTCAACTGGGAAGAGAAACGAAAGAGTTGCGAGAGATTCATTGAGTTCTCAAGAGCATGACAACTAAAGAACAAACTTCCTGTAGAATAAGCTTGAATTATTGTTGTAAAAAAAGAACAGTCTTACTTGGGCGAGTATTCTTCCATCCATTAGCCTTCTGACGAACGAAACAAAACTAATGGCATAATTCTGATAAAAAAGGAACGCATAGATGAATTCCCAAATGACCAGGTGAAGTCTTCAACGACCATCGTGTCCTGTAATATTGCAGCGAGTCGGCGAGAATAAAACCGGTGGGAGATACTTTATGTCTCATCTTCAACCAATATTATCTTAATAAAGTCGTAGCCGAATGTGCTTATCCAAGCGGTCTTAACAGACCTTCGAAAATCCTTCCGGATAAGTGAATTGCATTTTTGGCTAAGTCCAAGATAGAAAATGAGGCGACAGATGATTATGTCCTGAGATTGTCCTTTCTCAGAGCAGGAGACTTGAGGAGACCATCCGAACCGGTTAGGAGTCAGATGCCTTAATGATAACTCTGCCTGCCAAAATTTCCTTTCTGTCAAAAAAATTTAATTTTTTTTTAATTAACTCATGCCACGCGATCGCGGAACTCGCGCTGATGCGAGCGGAACGTGACACTCCAAAAGTTTATGCCTTTAACAACAAAAGGTAATTAGACGATAACAATCCTAAGCAAACAAATGACTTAACAGCCCAACAGTCAAGTGACTTCAAAACGAAAGAATTATAAATAATCTAAAAAAGATTTTAATTAAATTAATTTTAAATAAAATTTCCTACACTCCCTTTCTATTTTCTTTTGAGAATCAATGCAAATAAAAAAAACCGGGTAATTGACAGTGGAAAACGTTAATTCGAAAGCACAGAGACCACGTGATTAATTTGTGAGGTAAACCGAGTTTAAAAAAAATATTATGTGAATTTTCGCGGTAGACACGTTTCCTTAATCCAACATCTTAACAAAAGACATTATTTATGCCTCAAAAATGAAAACCTGGCCAGGTTATTGTAAAGAAATTCTGCAAATATTTCCCTGTACAAGGAAAAGACGATGAGGACAAGGTGGTCTTTTCACCAGGAAAAATTCTGAATTCTTCTCCGCTCACGCGGGGTTAATGTAACCAACCAGAACGCGTCACGTGAACCCTTTAAATTATCTTTATGGAGGGGGAACACAGTAACCTCCCTATAACCGATCGGAAACCCACACAATCTATTTATCGCATCAATCTAAAAAAGATGCTTACAAAAAAAAACGAAGTCCACACGTGTCAAAAAAAACCCCAGAGGTCAATACCGATATTTGACCGAGAAAAATAAGGGGTAGATAACATAAATGTCAAGCCTTCCGTGACAGAATGAGAGCAAATGCTTATAGAAAAGGACACCGGAAAGTCTCCATTTAATACTAAAGAAGACAAACAACCGAGAGAGATCATTCGAACTTAAAAAAAATGTTCCAATGAAATATGGAACCATGTCGCGAAAAAGGCTGCCTGTCAAAATGATTTCTATTTACCTCAAAATATTTTGTAGAAATAATATCTTTTTGGGCAATTTTACTAAGTAATTATATGATTGTAATTTTCTTTTAATATTATCTTTTCAAGAGAGTTTGCATTATCATAAATTATAATAAAACATAGAGCTCTGTATTTTGAGTAAATTTATCTATTGATGTAATTTTATTTGCATTTCTTATGGATAAATTTTCTAAATATTAATTTTAGGATCCTATATAACTATTTAACAGTTTATTAATTGTATAAAATATTATTTTTATTTCGAAAAAATAATAAGCTTCAAGACATCCTCAACAATGCCTGTTAAACACATCAATTGTTGTTTCTACTTCTGATGTTATTCCATAATTTACATAGTCATGCTCCAAGGAGTGCATCACCATTGTTTCTACATGCTAGCCGTGAGCCTTTGGTTTGTTGCCCTAAGAGCTTAAATTGGGTAACATTGGAAAAATTTACGACTACTCATCCAACTTCTGACTAGGATGCCAGCCTGTTTGTTCTCCTAAGTCGGGATTCTGGTTCGGAGAGTGAGTGACTTTGTGACTTCTAGTGTGACTTCTAGTGAGTGACTTTGTGACTTCTAGTGTCCCTCCCCCTGGCGACCCCGGGGGAGGTTTCACCCCCCCCCATCGAACTTTTTTGTGACTTTTCTTTTTTTTCTCTGGTTTGACATACCTTCTCCACGTATGTCGCGGGCTGCTTCACCTGAGTCATCTTTGCCTCCACTACCAACTGAAGACGAGCAGGGATTAGTGCCGCCATCATCACTCCCTCCATCTTCAGAGGTTGCAGAGGATACGTCCCTGCTTCTGCCATCAAGCGACATCGTGATGGATGAAGTGGTCTCTGCAGAGGAAGACATTGAAGCCCCATTGGGGATGTTTCGACGCCTTTGGAGGAGGAATTCCCAGCTCTCCCCCCTCCGTCTCTACCAGCGTCGCAGCCAGTGGGAATCACCCGTCTTCCTGCAGCGTTCCCTGTGTCATCTTCGGTTCCAACGGCGATCTCCACATCGACGCAGCCGAAAGGGCGTACGGAGAGCAAGTCTCCCCGTAAAAAGAAGACCCGCTATCGTAGCAGAAGGGACAAGAAGGCATCATCATCGTCCGAGAGGGACGGCAGTGTGGGTAGCCACCATAGTTCCTCTCATCGGGTGCGCTCACCGCTTCGAAGGATTGCTGAGCCAAATTCGTCGTCGAAGACCGACCAGCCTCCATCGAAGTTAGGTCAGCCTCTTCCACCTAAATCCTCTGAATGAAAGTCATCTCGCTGAACATACGTTCCCTGGGTTCCCATTTTAAGCAATCGGTACTATTAACTTTTATTGCTCTGTACAGGCCAGATATCCTTCTTCTGCAGGAAGTTAAATTAGCTTCCACGCAGAACTGTTATAATCTACCTGGCCTTCACAGTCAATTTCCTAATGCGCAGTTCTTCATAAACTCATCTTCACCTGTTGGACAAAGGGTTGTTACAATCATCTTTAACCCTTCCCTTCAGGTGTCGAACTGTATTTATGATTGCGAGTGCAGAGTAATTTCGTTAGGCATTTTATCATCAGGTGTGTCTTTCCGATTGCTTAACGTATATGCGCCGTGTAGAAGAGCAGAGAAACAGACTTTTCGAAGATCTGAACTTTTATTTGTGTTGTGCTGTGCCTGTGGTGATGCTGGCGACTTCAACTGCCATCCAGACGATGATAACATCTTTTCGTCTGGACATGTGCATCATTTATGTCAGCAAAATGCATTATTCGATCTTAAGACACACCAGTCACTGAGCAATCATCTGGGGTTCACTTATCATCAAGGACCCCTTGTGTCATCTAGATTAGACCTATTTTTGATCGATAATGCTTTTGCTGGCTCACCTGGACAGATGGAGGTGATTCCTTGTTCTTTCTCTGACCACAGCGCCATCATGTGGTCATGGAAACCTCCATCTTTAGCTTGCGCCGCAGGTAGTGCTTCAAATAAAAACTGGTTCCTGAACGTTTCTCTGCTCGACGACAAAGAATACTGGGGAATGTTTGTTCAGTTTGTGGAAAAGCATCTCCACAATGTGTCTCCTACTCTTGCTTCGTGGCTTATTTTCAAAGACAAAATCAAACGATTTTTAGGAAGATTGGGATTGATGCTGCGAGGCGCCGCCGTCGTCATCTCCTTATGCTCCAAGAAATCCTCCGGCTCCTCCGAAATTCCACCCCTAAGGAGGAGATTGCGGCCGATATTCGCCAGGTGAAGAGCTAAATCAACGTTCTGATGATCCGAAAAGCATCTGGTGCAGCGCTCAGAGCCAAACTAACCTGGGCTGCTGACGTCAGAAATGTCATTGGGTATTCGCTGAGGAGAAATGACGAGCCAACGCCAAAAATGTCACCGGTTAATAGTGGAAGGTAGGGAAGTGGATGCTGATTCTGACATCTTATCAGCTTTCCACTCCCACTTTTCGTCTGCCTTTAGTAACCCAATCTTCCCATCAGATTCCACGGACAATTGGATTGAGTCACTGCGACCTTTTTCAGAGGATTCCGATGCCTTCATTACACGTCCCTTTACCGAAGACGAACTCAAGAATTTCCTGTCAGCGGACAGCCGTCATCAGTCCAGCCCAGGTATGGATGGCATTCCGTACTCCTTCTACAATGCGACATGAAAACTTTTTGGCCCTTTCTTGGTACAAGTGCTGAATTCGATCATCAAAGATCCTTCCTCCATAACAGCAGAGTTCACTGTGGGGAAAATCATCCTGCTCCCTAAAGTGCCGAATCCAGAGCTCGTCACCCAGTGGAGGCCTAAAACCCTTCTTAACACGGATTTTAAAGTCTTCACTGATGTCTTCCAATCAAGACTTAAAATCTACGCCGACGAGTTCATCAACCCCGGACAATCCTGCTCTATTCCATCTCGCAGGATGTCGGACAATTTAATCACTATTCGGTGCGTGATGGAGGAAGCCTGTGCACGCCATCAAACTCTTGCTGTGTTAAGCCTTGGCCAAGAGAAGGATTTTGACAAAGTGAACCATTTATTTCTTTTCAACGTGTTCCGTCATCTTCGTCTTCAGGCTTTTGCTACGGTGATATCCGCTCTCTACGATTCGGCCACATCATGCGTGGCGATTAATGGTTTCACATCTTCCACCTTCGAACTCTTAAAAGGTGTCAGGCAGGGGTGTCCTTTATCCCCCCTCTTGTACATTTTTTACCTGGAACCACAGTTTGTTTTTTTTTTTATTTTTTTTACTACAGTTTTTGAATCGCCACCAAGATGTTCGAGGATATGATCTGCCAGCCGCATCCATTAACATCAGGACACTGGCTTATGCGGATGACGTAGTACTTTTTGCGTCTGATTTATATTCTTTTGGCATCTATAAAGAGACCTTCGACCGCTTTAGTACTTCGACGGGGAGTTCCATCAACCTCGTCAAGTCTAAAGGAATTGCTATTGGGAACTGGACTGTGGACTATCTTAATGCGATGGTGGAGGACTGCCACTCTGCAGACGTCTTCTTCGACGATTCGTTGTGCTCCGAGTCGGTGTTTGATGTGGAGGAGTTTCCAGCTCTTCCTTCACCGGCTCCTTCATCGGCATCGCAGCCTCTTCGAAACGTCTGTGCGGCTACGCCTGGTAAAATTTCATCCTATGCTGGGACTTCCAACCCATCAGCGTCTGCTTAGTGGGATCTTCTTGTGACGCCTGAGAGCCTTCGCAAGAAAAAGGCCCGACGACATCGTAGCAAGAGGGACGGGATTCCTATGTCCTCTTCATCTGAACGAGACAGCTGCATTGACCGTCATCATCGCAGCCCCTCTTCTTCTTCGGAACGTGCTCGCTCCCCTAGACGGAAGACATCTGAGCTCGCTTCCCTCGACCGTGAGGCTCAAGTCTCCTTCAGATACAGGTCAGCCCCCGTCAGCTTAAATTCGCAGTGAAGGTCTTTTCTCTAAACGTTCGTTCCCTTGGTTCTTCCTTCAAGCAATCGGTTTTGTCATCATTCGTTGCTCTGTACAGGCCAGATATTCTCCTTCTTCAAGAGGTTAAGCTTGCTGCTTCGCAACAGCTTGCTAACCTCCCTGGCCTTCGCAGTCAATATTTATCTGCGCAGTTCTTCATCAACTCATCTTCTCCACATGGGCAGAGGGTTGCCTCCATCATCTTCAACCCCTCCATTGTGGCGTCGAACTGCGTCTTTGACTGTGAGAGCAGGGTAATTTCTTTGGACCCCCTGCTATCTGGTCTCAAATTCCGATTGCTTAATGTGTACGCCCCGTGTTTATCAGCAGAGAAACGGACATTCTTTGAAGACCTAGACTTTGTAACGTGCCGTTACCTTTCTTGGCTGGAATTTTTTTTGCTTCCCTTTCAACCACTTTTTTAGGGATCTCTTACGTTAGATTCCCTCCTCCTATCTCGGTGGAGTTACTTTACGCGTTCCCTTCCGACGTCGTGTGTTTCGTATTTCTCATCGCAACGATATTCTTGGTGTCTATCGCGCTTAGTCCTTACCTTGACTGTGCGATCGTAGGCAGTCCCGGGTGCGAGTCTTATAGACCTGATGCCTAACTAATTACTTTAATGGAGGTTACTGTGCTCCCCCTCCTTTTTTTAGTAAGAATTAAAGGGATCACGTGACGCGTTCGGTTCGCGTTGTTTTTTTGGTTAATGATACCTCGTTGGAGAAGTTATTTGTTCGATTTTTCCTCGCGCTAATTAAGTTTTTCTTCTTGTGGGTTTATTTTATGCGTTGACCAAGATCGCGATTCGTTGCGCCTTGCATCGTTAATGACGACATGTCGTGTCCTCTGCTATTCTTCCCGGAGTGAATTCGCTTTTAGCGCTTGACGGATATTAAGAATTTTAATTTCTCGCCGAGACCATTAGTTTAGCGTTTAGTTTTGGTCTGTATTTCGTCGCGCCATTTGTTGGACTCGTCTGGTTCGTTGCCCTTTGAGTTATTTCTCGTCTTCGATTAATGATCTTGAGAATCGTTCATCTTGTGTGCTTCTCGGCTTGACTTTTGGAGGGTTTTTTTGCCGTTTAGAGACTTCCTTTTAATTTTTGGTAATAAAATAAGAATTTCTTTTGAATTCGCCTTCTTTGACAATTGATAGGGTATGTCTTAGCCTCTTGTCATTAAAATAAAACGCGTTCTTCAACATTAAAAGAAATTTAACTATTCTGTTTTTTTTTATTTATTTAAGAAGCTAGAAAATTTTTTTTTTACTATTTTAAGATAATATATTTTTGTTAATTATATTTTCTTTTACGGAGACTTCTCGTCAACGCTATTGTTGGATGCTCGCGCGTTTCCCCTGTTCTTCTAGTTTTTCATTATTTAAATGACGTTGTAATTGACTGCTCGTTTTCCTAGAGCAACGGACTATCTTCGTTTCTGTGAACTTGGACAGCACGCCGCGTGCGCGTGTTATTTAAATTTTTCTTAGTCTTCAAAAATTTTCTTGGTAAGAAAAATAATTTCCTTGGTCAGATTCAACCAAACCAGCAAGAGCAGCAGCATCGGCTCCTCTAACAAAAAAAAGTGAAGCTGGAATTGTGTTAGTGTTTGTGTGACTTTTCATTTCCTGGACTTAGTATTACTCACACCGCAACCAGCCATCTCCTGCGCGTGCGTGAGTAACTTTGTGACTTTAAGGGACCCTCCCCCCGGTAACCCCGGGGGAGGTTTCATCCCCCCCACCCCCGAACTTTCTCCACTTCAAGCCATGGAGAACATGGTCCTTATGATTACCGACGATCCATTAGCCGTCGGTATGTTTATGAAAGCCATCTATGCTAAGACGGACATCCCGCCTGTGTTGCCTTCGGGCGATCCTGCTGTTTCTGTCGTGCAAAGACTTTCTCCAAGAGAATGGAGGATGCTTTGCCGACAGCGAAACATTGCAGACCGCATCGTGTCTGCGGACTTTGTTAAGGTCGGACAAACCACCGTCCGCCTGGTCTACGCTGAGCCCGGATATCTGCCCATCTTTATCCGGGGTGCTTCGCCGCTGATGGAGGAAGATTACCTGAAGCGCTACATGTCAGACTACGGTCAGGTCAAAAAAGTCGGCTACCCAACGCACCCAGACTCTCCTCTGCAGAGGACTGGTGACCTCGTAGTCGAGATGAACCTTCAGAGGGACATTCCTGAAAACCTTGTAATGCACGGCAACAAAGTTCGTGTAACTTACAAGGGTCAAAGGCAGTGCTGCTGGTACTGCAAGAAAACGTCTCACGTCCGGAAAGACTGCCCTCTTCTAAAGTATTGCGATGCTTGCAATCGCCTTTTAAGCAAGTTTCACCAGTGCCAGGAGAGGGTGTTTGCAGCACCAGCAGATCTTCCATGTCGTCCCAGCAACAACCCCTGATGTCATCACCGGCCAAGTCTACAGTGGCAACCAAAGCTTCGTCGCCGTCATCCACCTTGCAAAAGAGCCAGTCTACAACGGCTCTTTCGACTCTTCCAGAGGTGCAGAAGGAGAGAATGGAGTCGCCGCCACCATTTCGATCATCGTCGACTCCAACTACATCATCAGAGCCTAGGAGGGAGAGGTCATCATCGTCTCCTTCCAAGCTCCCAGAGATAATGCCTCTTCCTCAGTCATCTCTGGATGTGTCGATGGGTGAAGACGAAGTTTCTGGTGTGGACGACGTAGGAGCAGATTCTGCCTTCTCAGTGGTGGAATTTCCACCTCTTCCTCCACCAGTGCTGTCAACATCTTCACAGCCTGCGCAGTTTACGCATACGTCGTCACCTTCCAGGATGATATCT
>JAHWFO010098896.1:0-12098 GCA_023313115.1 Rhysida immarginata | reverse complement strand
GAAAAAGATGGAGAGAGAGAAAAAGAAGAGAGGAAAGCGGAAAGAGAAAGAAGGAGAAGTGGTTTTTTGGGGGGTCGCTGCCTCTCCCTCCCACCCTATGCTTGGTGTCGGTGGTCCTGAACCGCCTGACCTGTCGCCAGAGCGCTCTTATGGCGACAATGCAGAGGTTCCGGTCCACCCACGCCTATGCAGGCGGGCGGGCGGTTGAGGCAGCTGGGGCACTTCGAAACTCGACCAGGGCGCTGGTTCCTGTGCAGAAAGTGGAGGGCAGAGCTTAGGTAGTCGTAACACTCCTTTGAGATGCCGATCACCACCGCTACACACAGGGGCAGCCGTCGCTGTGAGCCTCGAAGGGGATTGATCTGCACCCCCCTTATGCCGTGGCCAAGGGCATAAGAGCCATGGTGATTCGGTTAACTAGGGATGGTTGGGCACCTTCCCCCGACTAGTGCAGCCACTGGGTAACAGATAGTTGAACGGTCTCTCAGCTTGGAAGCCTATGCCGCGGCCATGCTTTATTCTGATTGGGACCACCCAAAACAATTCGCCTTTGTTAATTGTCTATGGGTGAGAGAAACCCACACGTTTTCGATTCGAGTTGGCATGACTATTCGAAGGTTTGTTGTAAAGGCGTTTGGTCCTGGGGTCAAATTTGGCGAAGTGTTTCGGAAAAAACAACTTTATTTCTTCTTGGCTCGACAGCCTTTATTGTCCGTGGCTGTGTGTAGTTCCCTCGATGGGCGCTGGGTGCATATGGCGCTGCGTTCACCGTTCCTTCGCAAACGCTATGTTTGTGCGTGTTTCCAGGCCCATTGGCCGAATGTCTAGGCTCTCACACCGTTCACCTTAGTGATGGTGGAGTATCCGACGGGTTTATAAAGTCGGAAAGAGGTGCATGTTAAAAAATGCGCCGCGATTCAATCCCTTCTCCTTCACCTTCGCCTACAGCGCTCCCCAAAGGACGCTGTGTGTTTACGAGTTCCCTCGGCGTCCGCAGCGTGATGACGAGGGCGCGCAAGTCGCTCGCTTTCTCCTGCCTTCACCTTCGCCTACAGCGCTCCCCAAAGGACGTTGTGTGTTTTACGAGTTCCCTCGGTGTCCGCAACGTGATGACGAGGGCGCGCCATGCATCCTACGACGCGCTAAACCGTTAAAAATCGCTCCATGAAGGTTTTTTCCAGCGCTTCCCGCCCGTTGTCGCGCATCCAAAGCGGTCTACGTGTTGTTTTTAAATGTTCTCGTCGTGTGATTTTCTTTTTTACGCTTTACACGGCGGGCAACGTTTGCAAACGGTCGCCGACGCGAACCTCGCTTCGTTGCAGCGAGGTTGTCGGCCATTAGGCGCTCGCACGACGCTAATAAAGGTTTCTGAGCGCGAATAGAGAGTCTGTGAGCGTTTGTATGCGCAAACGTCGTCCCGCGACGTCTAAAAAAACGTTTCAAGGCTCCGCATAAATACATTTTTTTCAACCTCACGACGCTTTAATCGCCGAGTGCACGACTTCTGACGGCGTGTGTTGTGTTAACGAGGGTGTCGATCTCCGCGTGTATGAGTGAAAGTCTGGGTGGTTTATTTGCTTCCTTTTCTTTACACACTCACACACACACACATACACACAACAACGATTGACATATGCTATGGATGTCAAAACAAAATTAAATTTCCCGCATTCAAAAAATTTAAACGAATTTTTTTTACCCACATAAATTTTAACAAATTTTTCTCCCCCACATAAAGATTTTAATGAATTTTTTTCCCCACATAAAAATTTTAATGAATTTTTTTCCCCACATAAAAATTTTAACAAATTTTTTTCCCCACATAAAAATAAAAACAGTCAATTTGCATTCTTATTATTTTTTATTATTATGTTTGTTTTGTTTTGTTTTTTGTTTTTACAAGAATTATTTACAAGATTTATTTACAAGATTTGTACAAAAGTATTATTTACAAGAAAAATAATAAAATATTTTTACAGGAAATTTTGTGTTCTTCTTCTGCTTCTTACAATACTGTACGTGTTTTTGAGGTGAATCCCCAGCCTTGCCTTTTAAAAACTACTCCGGTTGATTTTGTTTAGCAGGGGTTGTTAAGAAAGTTTACGTTATAAAAGACGAAGATGAAGTTACACATTTGAAATGCAAATTGTATGAAAAGGAGATTTGTTTTACCATTTCCCCTTGTAACCGTATGGGTAAGTTTTGTTTAGATTCCCTGGCAACATGAATCTCTTCTAATTAGTGACCTGGTAAATTTTCCTTTTCGGTTTGTTGAACAGGTGCCCCTTTGTTTTGTTGCGACGTAAATTAAAATCTACAGGTACGTGAACGCTGTGTAGGGAAGATGAGGTCGTGTCTGCTGTGTTTCGAACCAGCTGCTCGATCGTCGCTGTAGTAAGTACCTCTAATGTGTTCCTTGTCAACGAGATCCCTTTGCATTTTATAGAAATCTCACCATTCGAAAAAAACAAACAGTAATTTTTCGGGCCGGCGATGACAAGCTTTTCGATGAAAACACCAGGCCCGTACTTTTGCAGTGTTTCATCCGTGAGCTTCACCTAAATTAGAACCACGGGGGAGGAGTTCCGTTCCGACCGGTTCGCTATAGAGAAGCGAATCCGTGTCGCAATAATGCAAACAATGGCCTAGTTTTTTCATTGCTTTATAAAGTTCTAGGTGGCCGTATGCCGTTACGAACGATGCAATGACCGCGTTTCCTTTTTGATTAGTCGTGCGGTGAGTAGAGGCGTAAGTCACAAGCACTGTTTCTTCATTCACAACGTCCAAATCCGTTACCTCCAAGGAAGGCGTCGTCATAACTTTAAAAAACTCAGCATAATTGTTTATGTAACATGTTGTTGTCTTTGTTTCGTTGTTTAATCCCAAAAAACCCCAAACGCTATTTAAACATAGCTTGCAAATTGCACGCAAGCCTGGATTTTTCTCTATTCTTTCTGGCTTTAAATCGATGCCTTCCTTGGACTTTACTTCGGCGATGAAAGCCTCTTTTTCTTTTTCGGTTGTGAAAGAAACAGGCCAGTCAGAGGCTTCAATTTTACCCCCAAAGAAGGTGTTTACATATTCAGCGAAAAAATGCGTTTCACCACCTTCCGCGTCATAAGTGAAACGCCGCTGATAGTGCCAAACTTCGTGCATCTCTATCAAAGTATAACCCTCCTCCAAGGCTTGATAGAATTCAGGGGACGCCCATACAGAACGCACTACGCGTTCACCCACGTCGTGGGAGCAAAGCTCACCGTTTGGCACCTCTGCACAGCTTCTACACAATGGGAAAAGCAGTCGACCCCTACATCTGTAAGGTAGAAGCGGCAGGAAAAGGTCTTGCGGCGGTAAAACAGTAGCGTATATCAACCCAAAGTACGCATTCGGGGTCTCGTCGAAATTCGACCTGATGATTACCGGATGGTCGCGTGGATATTGTTTATACTTGTTAACGGCGGGATATAAGGAGGTAAAATCTAAATAGGTTAGGCGCTCCGTTTCAGTCGATTCGGCAATTGCCGAAAATGCCTCCGTTCTTCCGCCATAGAATGCATCTCTGGGGCTTATGTGGCGCGATTCGTTCACCTTGAGACTGTGGCAAAAGGCTGCCATGGCCGCATCCCGTTTCAACGCGTCCTCGTACTCGCACTCCCACATCACCTCAAACTTGTGGTCAGGGAGTGCACTTCTCAGAAAACGAAGTCTGTTGAGGGTGCGTTGATAATTCTCTCTATTCGAAAGTTTTTCATATGGACTCCTCGCGTACGGTAGCGTGCAGGTCGGGCAGGAATGGAAGAAGCACCCGTTGAATTCATAGACTGTTTTTTCACGTTGGTCAATTCCATCTAATCGGTACGGTCCGACGCGGTATTCACCGACACCGTCCGATGCAGTTTGAATATGACCACCGGTGCTCTTCCTTTGCTGCTGCTGCCATGCCAACCACCGGTGCGCTTTCAAACTCTGGTGGTCGTTCGCGCCATAACCGCCAGCAGGGATGATACCCATTGAATGTGGTTCGAGGAATTGCTCACGGAGCACTCTGTTGCAAAATCCGGCAATCGTTACATCTTTACGGAACGGGTCATAGCCCGTAAAACGTTCCATAATAGAGGAGAAGCGTTCGCAACCTTCAGCCAACAATTTGACGTAGCTGCGACAATAGGCCTCCAATTCCTCTTCCAAAGACCACTGATCACCCACGCGCACTTTCTCTGCCGCATACCACGCGAGAAATTCCTGGTACACTTGTGGTTTCATACCCCCCACGTCAAAATATTTAACGTCGGGGAGAGGCCCTTTGTAACTGTTTCTCTTTTCGTTTAGCAATGTGAAGGGAAAAAACCCTTTTTTTGCTTCCTTCAAAGAAAAAGTCTTAAGAAATTCGCGCAATGGAAGCGTAATAAATGACAGAGAGTCGATGAACCGAATCTTCATCGACTCGATCGAGATGAGAAGCATCTTCGATCCGCGGAAAATAACTTCTGGCGTGATTCCCTGTCTTTACAGGAAATTGAGCACAAAACTTCCGTCAAAAGATTTGAAATTATGTGCCAAGACCGTTGTATTTACGAAAGAGATTGTATCTTTACCAGTTTTGCGGCCGCGTTTTGGAGTCCACTGCAATAAAAATTCCATAAAGGTGTCGAACCCCTGCTCACCCCAAAACGACTTATATTGGAACTCCCCCTCCCCTGGTTTCTCGCGAAACCCCACGATGACGAGCACGGGTTTTAATTCCCCTGACACAGCATTCATTTTGGTTTCGACGTCGAAGTATACGTACCTGTGTGTGGGATCGGATGTTTTGACACGTTCAGTCGGAGGCTGGGCTGTTTTCTCCGTCCCTGTGAGGACATAACATAACCCCGGTTCGTGATTACCACGACATCTGGGGCAGCCTTTGGGGTTACACGCATGTCCTTTTGATTTCTGAAATTCACATCCACAGGTGACGCAGCGATGATGTGTGCTGCATGTTTTC
Source organism: Rhysida immarginata (assembly GCA_023313115.1). NCBI lineage: Eukaryota > Metazoa > Arthropoda > Chilopoda > Scolopendromorpha > Scolopendridae > Rhysida > Rhysida immarginata. The sequence continues at coordinate 7,111 of JAHWFO010098896.1, read as the reverse complement.
AGCTTTGGTTCCGTTGTGGTTGCTGAAGTTGCCAAATGATTGTCGAAACACCCGATCCCTCGAAAGTATCTGTTGCACACAGCGCAGTATTTGAATTCGGGGTGTTGCTGTGTGTAGTGTTGCCCGCCGCAATAGGAACACCGACCGCCGCATATGTGTTTCTTCTTTTGGTGGTAGTTGTGAAACACGATACCACAACGATCGCAAAAACCCGCCTTCCCGTAGTATCCTTGGAGGTTTACGATGACATTGTAGTGATCGTTGTGGAGTAACAAATGCAACGCATGCGGTGGTTGGGGTTCCGTGAATTGGGGAGGGTAAAACAACTCCCCGGAAACCGTGGAAATCGGAAGATGGACAACGATTTGATACGTTGCAGCAAAATGTTTTTGAAATTTGTCCAAACTTTCCACGGTTCCAGGGCAGTTGATGTCTACCTGCGCCGCTTTGCACAATTCTAGTGCTTTTGTCTCTTGGTATAGGTCACGACCAGATCTTATAAGTGCACGGAATTCTTTTATTGCTTTCACTGCCCATACCGTATCACCACTGGCTCGCGCCAAATTCCTCTCCGCATTGGCCCTTGCAACGACCAGTGCACGGGGAAGACACAACGCATCAGAATTTTTAATCTGCACGACTGAGGTCTTTCTCATTAAATGATCCCCCAGAAGTGCAGCCTTTCGAGCATTTTGACCTGTGGGTGGGCGAGGGCGGTGAAGAAGCACCACGTTCATCTCGAGTGGTTCGTTCGCCAAAAGCCCCGAGTGTGATTGGTCTAAGGCCTGTAAAAAATCGAGCACCTTCTCGGCCGTGAATTCGTTAATTTGCCTAAACCCCAAATTAACAGCATCCGTTAATGAGGGAGCACGAAAGACGACACGTGCGTTATCGTATTCCGAATTCCCTCTTAACGTACGGTCGAAAACAACCTCGAAGATAGACCTGAATTTGTCGGCCAACTCCCCCAAGGGTACTTCTATATTTACGGGACCGACTTCTTCCGAGCTCCTGAAGGGAATAAAAATGGCCGAGATCTACCTCCGAACCGGGCGAGGGACCATCTTCTCCGGGCGATGGCGGATTTCTAGAATGCAACGTGGTGCGCGAGGTGGAGGGTTGAGGTTGTTCGGAAACAGGTATAAGAGAGGGAGGGTTAAATTGGGGTGATAGGATGGGTGGCGGGAAAGAAGAAGTCGGGTACGAGGCCGGGGTTGCAGAAACACCAGGTTGAAGAGAGAGGATGGGGGGTGAAGGAGTTGACGTGTACGAGGCCGGGGTAGTAGAAACACCAGGTTGAAGACAGAGGATGGGGGGTGAAGGGGTGGAAGTGTACGAGGCAGAGGTAACAGAAAAACCAGGTTGAAAAGAGAGGTTGGGTGTCGGAGGAGGAGGAGAAGGAGCGGGTTGAGGCTTCCCTCTTCCCCTTTGTCGAAGTTGGTATGTTAGGGAAAGTTTACTACGTTTGGATGGAGGGAAATGGGTTACCGGATCGCTCGATGTGTCATCATTTGGTTGGTCTCCCCGTCTCACGCAGAGGTCGAGCGGTTGGGACTGTGGAGGGCAATAACATGAAGGTGCAATAGGCGTGGTGGTGGTGATGAAGGTCGTGATGGGTGTCGTCGTCGTCGTTGCTATAGAATTAGTCATTGTGGTTGTCGTGTGTGAAGGTTGGTCTCGGACACAGAGATTCAGAGGTTGCGATGCATTAAAAAACATTTTTAGGGAATTACTCTGTTGCAGTCTGCGAATAAAGCAGGGTATACAGCGAAAATTGCCCTGACCTCGGCAGGCGTTAAGGACAAAGATTTTTCGTCCTCCTTATCTTTGTTTCTGAAAAAGTAGAAGGCAACTTTCTTCGCTTTGTATACGCAATTTAGATGTATCAACACCCACGGTGAGAGTTCCAGATCCTCCGAACCGATACAGCACACAGCAGTAGTAGGCAGGAGGGGGGCTCTTTCCACGTACAGTTTGTAAATCCCTTTCAGTTTGCTCAGTATTTTAATGTAATCATTGAGCTTTAGGCAAATGTTACTTTTTTTCTTCTTAAAACCTCGGGAGACAGAAAAGTAGAGAGTGTCGTCTGCGTTTTTTTTTAACAGACCAACTTTTAATTTAGTTGGGCCTGTAAACGATGCCAACGATGTAAACTGTGGAGAGAGGGAAAAAAAAAAAATAAGAAACGACTTGGGGTCCTTAGTAATTTAGTAATGCAAGAAATGGTAACTTAATTTAAAAATGAAGAAGAGTTAGAGAAAAAAATACTTCAAACGATTTTTAAAATAAAAAATTACAATTGTTTGAAATAATAAGTAACGCGAAATTACATTCTTACCAAAGGTGTGGCTTTTCCAGGCTTAACCGAAGGAGAACCACCAACCTCAACACTCTGTGTTGCTGGGTCTAAGACCTCGTTGTCGGGAATCTCAACTTCGGTTGTAGGTGGAAATAAGTCGCTGAAATTAGGCACACGTGGGGCCACGGTAATTTGTTTTTTTTGGGAATTCCTCCAAAACCTCGGGGGTCGGTGAAGTCGATCGCCCACGTTTCCTGGGAGGCATCGGAGGATGAGGTATTGTTGCACCGTCTAAATCTGTATAATGCCCGGGAAACAAATGCTAAGAGAAGAAGACAAAAAAAAAAAAAATGTTCTTTAAAGATTTAAAAGACACTTTTTTTGATTAAAATAGACATGGAAAAAAAAAAATAAAAATGACTTGTAAAACACCAACCTGGTCCAAACCCTCGAAAGAATCGTCTTCTGAAGAGAAGTTTCGTGAGGGTAGTACGATGTCGTCGTAAGCCGACTAGAAGAAAGAAATTATCATTACTTGAGAAACTCATAAAATATAATAATATAGATTAATTAATTAAATCATAAGAGAGAGAGAGAGAATCATACGGTTAAATCAGTAAGGGATTGGGTGCGGTAATCTGTGACAGATGTTTCGTTAAAGGAAGCCACTAAGAAAAAAAAATGTCGAAAATGAACAAGTGTTTCAGGTTCTATTACGGGTAGGAGAGAAAAAGGTGGAAAATTGTAATTAGGAAAGACTTAACTATTGAAAATTGCAAGAAAAAATTAAAATAACTATAAAATAAAACTTACTTGTACGAGTAGAATCTGGAATACTAGTTGAACTGAGTAGAGCAGAGTAGGGTCAATGGATGGCAGCTAGGTCGCTAACAAGATGATTGTTGCACGATGAGCTAACTATGCATCAAAACACGAGTATTTATACGGTTGTCTGTTTCATGACGTAGTACCCATCATCGTATACTCATTGTCACATTTTTTGATTAAAACAGGGTTTTTAGAATTGTAGTTGTTACATCTTGTTTTCATTACGTAGAACACATTAGCGTATACTCATTGTCACGTTTTTTGATTAAAACAAAACTTTTTAGAAATGTATATTATGAAATACAGTTTTCGTCACATCAATGTCTTTTAGAATATCAACCGCTCAAGATCACAAACGTTACCGACGGTCATTGAAAGAGAGATGCATCAAGTGATGAAGATAAAACGTTGGTTCAGATCAGTTTTGTTGATTAAGAACAAATACAGCATCCACCTTATCAACAAAGACGAAACCGCCTCACACACAAAGAAACTTTCAGAAAATGTGTCTGTGCATAAACTCGTGATTGTGTAACATGAAAATTGAATACTTCAACATTAATAAAAACTAATTTTCTTCTTCTTCTTCAAAACTTACAAGCAGAAATCCAAGAAAAATATTCTAGATCATGAACTATGTATATTTGTCAGCAAAACAAAATCATACAAACAAAATAGTGTTGTCAAAAAAAAAAAAATTTAATAAACGTTTTTAAAGAAGGTTTTAAGAAAATGTACGTTGCCATCTGTTAGATTAACTAGTTAATGTGATGAACAGAAGTTGTCATAATAAAACATTAGATTTAAAAAATAGTGTGAAATTCATTTTATATACACTTAATCGAAAGGTAAAACATTTGTATTACAACACTGTTGAACATAAACTTGTGTACGAATGTTACCTTATGAATGTGTTGTGCAGTTTGGTACATAAGCATGTGTCTTTTACATACCAAGACGAGTAAATTAACATTCGAAAGAAGAACACACAGACAATATATTTCTTTACTGTTTTATTCGGAAATAAAAACGAGGACTTTCATTCCATTTCACTACAACCTAGATCTGATGAATTTCTTTATGTCGTTTTGTAATGAATGAGAAAAGAAACAGAAAACGTAAATGCGTTTGTGAGATGGCCAATTACTTGTTTGAAAACTCAAAACGTGTACATTTTTGCACGACCAACAAAATCAACCAGAGTAGTTTTTAAACGGCAAGGATGGGAATTACCTCGAAAACACGTACAGTATTGTAAGAAGCAGAAGAAGAACACAAAATTTTCTGTAAAAATATTTTATTATTTTCTTGTAAATAATACTTTTGTACAATTCTTGTAAATAAATCTTGTAAATAATTCTTGTAAAAACAAAAACAAAACAAAACAAACATAATGATAAAAAATAATAAGAATGCAAATTGACTGTTTTTATTTTATGTGGGGCAAAAAAAAAAAATTCATTAAAATTTTTATGTGGGGGTAAAAAAATGCATTAAAATTTTTATGTGGGTAAAAAAATTCATTAAAATTTTTATGTGGGGGTAAAAAAATTCATTAAAATATTTATGTGGGGGTAAAAAAAATGCATTAAAAGTTTATGTGGAGTAAAAAAATTCATTAAAATTTTTATGTGGGAAAAAATTTCCTTAAAATTTTCATGTGGGTGTAGTATGTGTGTGTGTGTGTGTGTGTGTGTGTGAAAAGCAAAGGAAGCAAATAAACCACCCAGACTTTCACTCATACACGCGGAGATCGACGCCCTCGTTAACACAACACACGCAGGGAGAAGGCGTGCACTCGGCGATTAAAGCGTCATGGGACGAAAAATTTTATTTATGCGGAACCTTGAAACGTTTTTTAGACGTCGTGGCACGACGTTTGCGCATACAGACACGCACAGACCTTCTATTCGCGCTCAGAAACCTTTATTCGCGTCGTGCGAGGGCCTAATGGCCGACAACCTCGTTGTAACGAAGCGATGTTCGCGTCGGCGACCGTTTGCAAACGTTGCCCGCCGTGTAAAGCACAAAAAAGAAAATCACACGACGAGAACGTTTAAAAACAACAGGTAGACCACATTGGATGCGCGACAACGGGCGAAAAGAGCTGGAAAAAACCATTATGGAGCGATTTTTAACGGTTTAGCGAGAGGTAGAATGCATGGCGCGCCCTCGTCATCACGCTGCGGACACCGAGGGAACTCGTAAACACACACACACACACGCAACGTCCTTTGGAGAGCGCCGTTGCCGAAGGTGAAGGAGAAGACGAGCGACTTGCGCGCCCTCGTCATCACGCCTCGGACGCCGAGGGAACTCGTAAACATACACAACGTCCTTTGGAGAGCGTCGTAGTCGAAGGTGAAGGAGAAGGGCTTGCATCGCGGCGCATTTTTTTAACATGCACCTGTTTCCGACTTTATAAACCCGTCGGATACTCCACCATCACTAAGGTGAACGGTGTGAGAGCCAGATATTCGGTCTATGGGCGTGAAAACTACTGGAAAATACGCACAAACATAGCGTTTGCGAAGGAACGGTGAACGCAGCGCCATATGCACCCAGCGCCCATCGAGGGAACTACACACAGCCACGGACAATAAAGGCTGTCGAGCCAAGAAGAAATAAAGTTGTTTTTTTCCGAAACACTTTGCCAAATTTGACCCCAGGACCAAACGCCTTTACAACAAACCTTCGAATAGTCATGCCAACTCTTATCGAAAACGTGTGGATTTCTCTCACCCATAGACAATTAACAAAGGCGAATTGTTTTGGGTGGTCCCAATCAGAATAAAGCATGGCCGCGGCATAGGCTTCCAAGCTGAGAGACCGTTCAACTATCTGTTATCCAGTGGCTGCACTAGTCGGGGGAAGGTGCTCAACCATCCCTAGTTAACCGAATCACCATGGCTCTTATGCCCTTGGCCACGGCATAAGGGGGGTGCAGTAGTGCTGCGCGATTTGCAGAAAACATTCGATGTTCAAACACATCGATGTTTCCAAAAACATTCGATGTTAAATCGATTTTGGAATCGATATAAGATATGTTAATAAAAACTTCAAGTGCAGTGTTTATTATATGAAATAATACTTCCTAGCTAATTTGTCTCAAATTTCGTTTATTTTAACTTGTATTTTTTTTTACAAAATTTACACATTTCATCAATTTAAAAGTCATTTTAAGTTAAGTTTTTGTTTAAAGACAAAGCAGAATTTACATTTTTTCGGCTTATTGCATTCCTTTTTTTTGATATCAATGTTCCAGCCTTCGAAAAAAGCCTTTCGGAGGCAACTGAAGTAGCCGGAATACACAAAAATGATCTGGCCACTGACCATTTTATGTCTTTGTCAGTTTGGTACTGTTGCCACCAGACTGTTTCTTTTCGCTTGATCATGGCGGCTTCATTGTAGTGTCGTACTTGTAGGAAAGCACCGCTCTTTACTACAATCACATGTGTCGGCATACACATAAATCTTAGTTCACCCAATCAGGCGTATAACAATTACAACATCGATAAAGCAGTAGCAGGAAAAACATCGATGTCGACATCGATGTTCTAAAAACATCGATGTGTCGATGTTCAACATCGACATCGTGCAGCACTAGGGTGCAGATCAATCCCCTTCGAGGCTCACAGCAACGGCTGCCCCTGTGTGTAGCGGTGGTGCTCGGCATCTCAAAGGAGTGTTACGACTACCTAAGCTCTGCCCTCCACTTTCTGCACAGGAACCAGCGCCCTGGTCGAGTCTCGAAGTGCCCCAGCTGCCTCAACCGCCCGCCCGCCTGCATAGGCGTGGGTGGACCGGAACCTCTGCAATGTCGCCATAAGAGCGCTCTGGCGACAGGTCAGGCGGTTCAGGACCACTGACACCAAGCATAGGGTGGGAGGGAGAGGCAGCGACCCCCAAAAAACCACTTCTCCTTCTTTCTCTTTCCTCTCTTTCCGCTTTCCTCTCTTCTTTTTCTCTCTCTCCATCTTTTTC
>JAHWFO010098888.1:916-12760 GCA_023313115.1 Rhysida immarginata | reverse complement strand
AAAATTTTTAAAAACAGGGCATATGACTGGGAATTGAACTATTCTCAATTTTGCTTAAAATATTTCTTAAAATTCCAGGTTCATGAATTTTTTCATTAAACTGCTACTGATAAACTAATTAAAGGAATACTGAAAACACTAGTCCACATAATAATTTTTATTGACTAAGATGTACATTTCGGAAAAAAAATTTCCTTCGTCAGTGAGTCAAAGGAACACTGGTTTCCAAAATGTACATCTGAGTCAATAAAAATTATCATATGGATTAGTGTCTTCAGTGTTCCTTTAATTAGTATACTGGTGTCCACAGTTTCTGGCTTTTATTGTTTAAATGCGACTGATAAATTATCTCACATTTTTTAATGAATATGGAAGACGTATTTCCAGGTACTACTAGATTATGAAATTCGGATTCATTGTCATATGCTTTGAAACTTAAGAAAAATTTATCTTCACCGTCGAATGTGGGTTCATCGTTTCTTAATTCATCACATTCCTTACAGCTGTGTTTTGCACGAAGCCTCTTAAGCAGACACCCGCAGACATTATAAAATGATGTATCATTTGTTGTAGTATTTATTTTTTAAATTCAATGTGCTCATCTATTGTAATCACTGTAGGAGGTGCAGCAGATCGAACTTGAACTTTTTCACATAGCTCTTTAAATGTGAAAATAAAATTATCTGAATCCAAAGTACTATTTGTTCCAGGACTTGGCTTCAGTAAATGATTGACACAAGTTAATTTAAACAACTTTTGGAATTGAGATAGAAAAGGGTTATCATTAAAGCCGCCTCTCCTACGAATTAAGCTGAAGAAATTCTCTAAAGAATCTTGATTTATTCGGTTAGAAAAGATAAGTTAAAGTTTTTATTTAGAGTGTTCCAAAGCATTAACAGTCCATTTATAGACTATCTCCACCTCTCAAAATACTTCACCTTTATGTTCACTTTTTTCTTATCGTATTTATTCGGAAGGTTGAGAGAGAGTATTGTGTTTTTCATACGTTCTAGAAATGAATAGCACATAGTCGACAATTGGTATATAGATAGTCTGATGTTTTGTTTAAAATGTCTACCCGTCTTTTATTGATGACCCAGCGTTTACATCTACTTATAAATTAAAAAATATTGATTTTAAATACACATCTTTTTGAAATAACTAGTAATTTTAAGTTGATTATCGTAAACATACTTTTCTTCTTCTTTTAGGAACCTAAAAATGATAAATTTCTGCTTGTCCCTTGATTATTATAACAATTTATAGCAGAATAATGTGCTGATCGCTTCATCGATTATTTAAATAGATTGACAATCAAATAAAAATATTAAACTTCAGAAATGTCTTAATAGTTCTCGGCGGTATAAATTATTAAACGGCGAAGAATATTAAAATTAATGAAATGTTGATGTTGATTCTAACCAGGAATGAATCTTGCTTGGAAATACATAGCCTATATTTAAATAAAGCCGTAGTGTAGGTCACCTGCCGCTAGGAAATTTAGCGCATGCGCAGGAGAGAAAAGGCAACACTTGAAAGCGAGACTGAACAGACTTTTCATTCTTAGACTATGGAAGTACTATTATGCTTAACAGCATGCCACTATACACTATATGATCAAAAATATCCGGACACCCCTCACAGATCATCGATTGGCCCAATGTCACATGATAATGACTTGCACATCATTTAAATAGCTTCCAACACCTTCAAACACAACTCTGCTTGGATATTGGCAAGAATGGGTCGTTTGGCAGAGCTCAGTGAGTTCCAACGTGGAACCATCATTGGCGGCAAGTCCGTGCGTGACATTTCCAACCTTCTTCAGATACCCAAGTCAATAGTAGGCGATGTCATTATGAAATTGAAGACCCGGGGATCAACAACAGTTCAACAACGAACCGGTAGACCCAAGAAACTAACGGACAGAGACCGTCGAGTGCTTCGTCGTGTCACCCGCAGCAACCGGAAGTCCTCGGCGGAAAAAATTGCCACAGAGTTTCGAAACGCCTCTGCAAATGATGCCAGTACCATGACAATTCGATGGGATTCCATGGCCGTGCTGCTGCCCACAAGCCCCACATCAGCAGGGTCAACGCCAAGCGACGCCTGGAGTGGTGCAAAGCCCACAGAAACTGGACAATGGACCAATGGAAACGTTTAATGTGGACAGACGAATCTCGCTACACACTCTGGCAATCCGATGGACGAGATTGGGTTTGGCGCATACCTGGAGAACGCTTCTTACCTGAGTGCACAGAGCCCACAGTCAAGTTCGGAGGAGGAGGAGTCATGGTGTGGGGCTCATTTTCATGGTACGGACTGGGCCAGCTCGTTCTTGTGCAAGGAATCATGAACTCCGACCGTTATCTGAATGTTTTGGACAACTGTGCACTTCCAACGTTGTGGCAATTTTTCGGAAACGGGCCATTTCTCTACCAACACGACAATGCTCCGTGCCACAAAGCGAGGCGTGTACAGCAGTGGTTTGCGGACTCAGGGGTCGAAGAAATGGGTTGGCCGGCACAAAGTCCCGACCTCAATCCTATAGAGAGTCTGTGGGATGAATTGGAAAGACGCTTGCGGGCCAGATCACATCGGCCAACTTCTGTACCTGAACTGATTCTCGCTCTTCGGGAGGAATGGAGGAACATTCCGGAAAGTACCTACCAACATTTGGTGGAAAGTCTTCCCCGAAGGGTGGAAGCTGTGATTCGGGCAAAGGGATGTGCAACGCCCTATTGATTTCCATGAAATCGTGTCTAGAGCGCAACGTGCATGTGTCCGGATATTTGTGATCATATAGTGTAAGTTGCAGATTGATTAAGCAATGTCCATGGTTAGAGTGTCTGCAGTGAAGTAAATACTTACAAGCAAAATTCAAATTTACTCCTTGAGCGTGTCGCGACTTGTTCTTGCATATATATGATATAATTCTTGATGTAGGTTAGTGAGTTCTGAATGCTGATATGTATCACTATGCAAAATAGTTGATTACAGTAAAAAGAAGTTCCATTTCTAACAACTGAGGGGAGGGTGGCAAATACTTTTGGCCAAGGCTGTATATAATGTGCATATGAAACCCTTGAATATGAACCGTGGCACATATTTTTATATTCCATACATTATCGGACAATTAGTTTCAATTTAGAATTTTATAATATAGATATTTTATTGCGTGAGCTTTTCAAATAAGTTAAAAATAGCATAGGCAATCTAAAGACCACGCTGGAGACATCTGCTAGTTTATAATACAAATAGATTTAATGTGCATATTCTGCAATGTTGCTAAGACTAGTTATTATTTTTCAATACAAATGATTTATAGGCTGCATAAATATTAGGGGAATTTCTTTTGTGTTAGTTAGGAATGGCTGGCATCGATGAAGATGTGGACTCACGGACTATTATTCCAGTATCGGCCGGGAAAATGTTTGCATTCTTTTTCACATATAAAAAGGTAGGTTTATCTAATTTTTACGGAAATTTAAATGATAAATCCTGATAATTATTATATTTTCTATCACTTATTTGTCTTTTCCCACCTGCCTGCGGCAAGCTAGGATTATTCCTATCTTTAAAAAGGGCGATCCAAATAATTTTTCTAACTACCACCCCATCTCTATTCTTCCTTCTTTTTCAAAAATTTTTGAGAAACTATTTCATTCCCGTTTGTCACATTATGTATTCACTAATAAGTTACTTTCCTCTTCACAACATGGATTTTCACCAAAACGGAGTATTACAACCGCATGTTATGACTGAACTGAGTTTATTACATCTAATATGGCTAATAATAAGCTGGTGGTCTCCATGTATTCTGGAGTATTCTAAAGCTTTTGATTCCATTCCTCATAAACTCTTAATGTATAAACTTTTAAACTCTCTTAATGTATAAACTCTTAATGTATAAAGGGAGAAGTCGAGAGGGGTTAAATCGGGAGATCGAGGCGGGAACTCCGTAACACTTCCTCTTCGTCCTATACATCTGTGATTGAGTGTGTGTGATCGAGGGAAGTTCTCATATCGACATGAAAGTCAACCCTCCAAATTCAACCCTCCAATGTCGTTGAACCTCAACAACATTCTCCACTTTCCAATAACACTTCAGTATCCATTTAAGTTCATCGAATGAAAGTCTCACCGCCATAAACAACAATTAACGTGTTGCTATGCTTTCCCAGCGCCGTCTGGATCATACACAACAAACCTTATATTTCTGTCTCATTTCGTTGCTGAGCTATAACGTTTCAAAGAGTGTATACATCAATTTGGGACACTCAGTCTGGTACACTCAATTTGGGACACATTCAGTGCATCAATAGCCTATATAACTAACTTTAAATAATTATATCTCGTAAACAATGCCCATTAGCATGAGTTACTATGCCATATAATAGTGGGAGGGGTGCGTAACAACATATTTAAATTTCAGTTAAATCCAAGCTTAAGAGATCTTGTCCCATCTTGTAAATTATATCATTGAAATTCTATTAATCACCTAACTTTGAATCTTGATTGCTTTACAATGAAATTGCCCCACCAACAAGGAGTTATCTGATCTTATCCATATCGTATACTACCTCCGACTAGTAAACGATTGGATGCATGCTCACGGGTCATGACCATTTGGGTTGATACAGGGTGTCCGGGTGCCTGTATAGGCTCATCAGTTGACACCTGTGCGAGATTTTCTATGCAGTAGGAAGGAAGCAACTGCCTCGTGAACGTATAGTACTGTAATCCGCACAACGGTCTCAATGCCGCGACAACGACAACCGTTCACGCAATTAACGGACTTTGAACGAGGTCGGATTATTGGCCTCTCCGAGACTGGATATTCAACCAGACGGATTGCTGTCCATGTGTCGCGGGACGCACGGACGGTAGGCCGATGTTGGAGGCAATGGCGAGGGGAAGGCACACATGCCAGAAGACCAAGCTCTGGGGCCCGGAGAAGCACGTCAACTCGTACCGATAGGCGGATACTGCGAACAGCGCTAGCGGACAGAACCATCATCCTGCGGCAACTGCGTGACAACATCACTATTCCCGGTACTGCTCCAGTGTCAATAGCGACAATAGCACGCCGGTTACACGCCGTGACAATGTCTGCCAGGCGTCCATTGTTGTGTCTTCCTTTGACTGCAATGGTGTCGTGAACGAGTGGGCTGGCGAATGGAATGGCGCCCGTTGGTCTTCAGCGACGAAGCCCGCTTTTGTTTGGACACCGACGACAGACGCGGACGAGTGAGGCGCAGTCCATTAGAACGTGCCAATAAACAATGCATCCGGTATCGCCATCGTGGACCAACACCTGGGATCATGGTCTGGGGTGCCATCGGCTACGATACCAGAACGCCTTTAGTCACCATCCAAGGCACCCTGACAGCAGCACGGTACGTCACAGAGATTCTGCAGCCCGTATTACTGCCCTTTCTGCACACCATACCCGGCGCAGTCTTTCAGCAGGATAACGCCAGAGCAAGATCCCTAGAAATATCGCCAATTGAGCACGTGTGGGACCTGGTGGGACGTCGTTTACGATCACCCCGGAATCTCCATGAACTGACACAGCAGGTTCACCAGGCCTGGGCAGACGTATCCCAAGATGAAATTCGCCACCTGTATGATCACCTACACTTGTGGCTGGAACAATGCATCGCCACTAGAGGTGGTGCCACAACCTACTGATGCCGCTTTCCGTTGGGACACCCTGTACAAACGAGTGCACGTCTTGGCTCCATAACGTAATAAAGGTGTGTTCAGATGTAACTCTGGCTGTATACTTACTTTTGGCTATTCGGAGAACTCTTTGTGGGTGGGGCAATTTCATTGCAAAGCAGTGTACATGAGTTTTCATCAGCGCAATAAGCGGTCTATTCCCAAAGAGTTATTTTTTTATTACAATTTTCGGTTACTTACTTTGACTACATCATGTAAATATTTGGGCACCTTTCCTGGGATTTTCACATCAACGCCCTAGCTACGTCACTTAATCAAAAACTTGGTATGTTCTCTCGTCTTCATTACCTCCCCCCTGACATATTACTTCTTTTATATTTTTCATTAATACATTCATCATTCTGCTATGGAACTCAGTTCTGGGGCTCAACCTCTAACTTTGAATTCAGAATTCAAAAAAGGTTTATGAGAACTCTTTTAAAGGTTCGCAAGCCTGCTTCGGTTTCTCGTCTGATTAATTCTTTTGGCATTGTTTCAATATGCCAACTTTACATTATGTCCTTGGCCACATTCATTTACAAAGTGGTTAACGGCCAGTTATCCTTACAACTCCTCTTTTGATTCAGTGTCAGAATGAATTCCACTCTTATGCAACGCGCTCCGCGAGTTCTGTGAGAGTCCCACCTGCTAGGAGAAACTACCAGCGACGCAGCGTCTCCTTCGTTGGCATAAGAATATGGTCCTCTTTACCCGAGGAAATACGTTCCTCTCCGAACATCGCCGTCTTTAAATATAAATTCAGGAATTACATTTTTACCAATCAATCTAACCCCACCTTCCAGTAATCTTCGTTTTTCCATATTACTCTACACCTTTTTGTTACCACTGTAATTGTGATTTTTTTTTGTTGTTTAATATTCTATCCAGGGACCTACCTTGTCGGCCGTAGGGCCATACTGGCCCTGGATGGATGGATTTTTTTCTGTATACTAAAATGTACTAAAACGTGTATACAAATTAAATAGAAATAAATAGAAATACATTTTCTAGAAAATTTGATGCACGTTCGATCAATGAATCACCAAAAATTATTTCGTCAAAATAAACGTTATTGATGAGATGTTTAAATTTTTAATTTACATATACAGGGTCGGGACACATTAATATGACCACCTGCTAGTATCCGGAATATCCACCTTTGGCGGCAAGCACAGCAGCTAGTCGACGTGGCAGAGAGTCAATAAGTCCTCGGAAGGTGGTTGCAAGTATCTGGTTGCAAGGCTTTCTGGTTCTCAAGTCCGCCTGGCCGTGGGTTCGAATCCCGCCGTGGGCATGGATGTTTGTGCTTGTCCCGGGCTGCGTACAGATATAAATTGTGTAAAAGGCGCAAAATGACCTTAGTAGTCGACGCCAAAATTTCTAGAACCCCCCCCCCCCATTCGGCGATCAGTGCATCCCGTAATTCCATCATAGTGCGTGGTGGAGGGTCCAGCTTGCGGACATGGCGATCGAGATGGGCCCACAAATGTTCAATGGGGTTGAGGTCCGGGAAGTTGGAGGCCATGGGAGTAGCTTGAATTCATCCTCAAGCTCCTCGAACCAGTCGTGGACAATTTTGGCAGTATGGCAGGGAGCATTGTCCTGTTGAAAGATGTCATCACCCTGAGTAAACACTGTCGACTTACCTGGTCTGCGACGATCGTAAGATAACCAACAGTATTCAGTGTACCCTCCAGCGGTATCAGTAGACTCAGACCATACCACGAAAACATCCCCCAAACAGTCACACCTCCCCCACCAGCCTGTCGTCTGCCAACGATGGTGTCGGGATGCCTGTTCTCAGATGCTTCCCGGCGAATTCTCCATCATCCGTCCATTCTGTTCACCAAAAACTGCGACTCGGCGATTCTCAGCCGAGGTCCAATGGCGATAGTCCATTGCGAATTGGAGGCGTTTTCGGCGATGCACAGGCGTCAACATGGGTGCTGTTACCATATGCCTGCTCCGGAGCCCCAACCTCAAGAGGGATCGTTGCATTTCTTGGTGGTGATACGCCTAGTGGCCCCACTGTTCATTTGCTGTGTCAGTTGCTCAACAGTGGCACGCCGATTGGTCTTGGCCAGGCGTCGTAACCGACGCTCGCCTCTAGGATCGATATCCCGTGGGGCCCCACAGTTACCTCTTCGGTTGCTCGAAACTGTCTGGTTCGTCCAGTCGCGGTACACCTTCACAACGGCAGCCCTAGAGCAGTTCACAAAGTTGGCCGTTTCTGAAATGCTGCCCCCCCTTGGCCCGATAGCCAATGATCATCCCCTTTTGGAGGTCCGACAGGTTACTTCCTCTGCCCATGACGGCGACAATTGCTGTGTTAACAGATGCTACTACACGTCTGATATTGTCAGCTTTTAATGATATGCAATGATTTCTCATCTGCATACCATGGGACGTTCCAACATGTTCGAGAAGAGGTGGTCATATTAATGTGTCCCGACCCTGTATATTTTAATGGAATAATTAAATAAATAGCTAATATATTTTTTTTTTATAATTAGTTTTATTTTGCCAATTCTCCCAATAACCCATGCCAGAGTGAAATTGAATATGAAGACTGCCTTTGGAAATGTACGAATAAAATTCTTACTGCCGAAACAACTTGTTCGTAAGTTTTATTGAATAACTTGATAATATTAATAATTAGATAAATAACTATGGTAATAATAGTAAAGTGACCAGACATCCCGATTTTTCCGGGACAGTCCCGAATTTTTTGGAAGGTGAGTCGAAACTCTGATTTGTCCCTGTTCGGTTATTCCGTTCCGACTGTCCCGATTTATATAGAAATTCCTCCAAGATGTAAAGGGAGGAGACCAATTCCCTCACATTCTCCTCGCACGGAGACCAAATCCTTCAGCTTCTCTATGCATCCACTGGACTGGATGTTTTTTCTCTCCTTTTGAGGGGTCAATGAATCAAACGAAAGCACCCGAAGCGGTCCGTCTGATGTATATTCTCGTTTGTTTGCGCAGTGTGTTCGGCTCAATACAGATTATTTTTATTTACACTGGTGACTTCTGTAAAGTTATATTACAATCGTGTTATAAAACGGAAAGTAAAGGAAGATATATAAAAACACTTAGTAATAAAATATGAAAACAGCCGAAACTGTGGACACTAGGTTATCAAGAAAGGAAGGAAAGAAACCGCTATTTCATATAAATGCATTTTATAAAATAGTGTTATTTTGAAATAAATGTTTATATTATTATATTTTAACAAAGAAAATTCCCCGTGCCTTTTTTCGAATTGAAAAATCTAGTCACCTTAGTATTAAAAACAATACTGAAGTTCATCTTAAGGCCTACAATCATGATTAATAATAATAATAATAATATCCGTCGTATGGTCCTACCTCCGCCTCGTGAGAGGGAGGCAACATCTTTAAGGCCCTGAAGGCCCTGGTTAACAGGTCTGATCCACTCTCCCCTTACTTTAACTTCGAGACCCAGTAGGGCTGATAAGCTGATTACGTTAGCCAAGGGGCTGCTGATAATGGAGATGGAACAAGACCCCCCATATGGGCCTTTTTCAAACGAGAAAGCGCGAGATTATGGCCGCGCTCATGCTTGATCGAAAACGAGGCTGACTGGTGAAGCGCAGCTTGCTGCGAAGGAATGAATGCTTATTCAGTCCCTTTTTTTAAATGCACTACCACAGATATCATTGAAGGATGTAAAAGAAATTGTTAGATCCAATTGTTAAGGAACGGAAAGAAATCTGGAAACTGTTGATTAAATCAAACCGTTCATTGTTTTCAGGATGCAAATTACAATTTTCAGGACATATATACAGGCCTCGAAGTTCTCCTGTATTTCATACGTTATGAAGAAATCGTTCAAAAATGTCCTATGTATCTCCTATATTTCGTATCCTCCTATATTTTAATAAATTGTGACAAGTCACGTGTTGCTCTCGTATTTTTTTTTAATCATATGGAATATAGGGAAATGTAATATTATAATATTATTTGTATTTTTTTTTAGATTATTATTTTTGGGGGAATTGATTAATAAATTTTAATTATCGATAATTGCGGTATATCAGCTCAATATCGGGTAGATAATGGATATTTTTTTTTAGTGAATATACAGTTTTGTTTTAAAGTAGAATATTAATTTTTATTATAAAAAGAAATTGTTTGTTTGTCGCGAATTATTGACCACCCTCGCTAATCCGGAAATTCCGAAGTATCAGTCCCTGTTCGGGCGCCATTTATGTGACACGCCCCCTATCTTATTAATATGCAAGGACCCGATCCCACCCTTAAAGGGTTAAAGTCTTACTGGGGCGTGTGACAACAGAGTTCGGGACTGATATGAGAGGTGTGGCAAATAATTGTACAGATCACCCCAGGTAGTTGACCAAATTTTAAGTTCAATATAATTTATTTCATTAAAGGTTAATCAGCTCAATATCACTAAAAAAACAAAAAAACAGGAAACAAACTACATAGATTCAATACGTCAATTTGTATTAGACTTAGTTTATGGTCTATTATACTGGATGATCTACAGTAAGCGCGATACACTAAAGGGGCCCCTTAGCCATTGCGCGTTTACTGTTTAAGCGCCCCTTGGCGCGCGAGACCCATGCTGTCCCTCACAATTCCACAAACAAAATATGCATAATTAATACGGTTGCGCAAAGAGCATACGTTCAACCAGTGCTTCGCCCAGAAATAAGTAATTTTCGTTCAGTGAATGCTTAAGCATTTACGGACCGGGTCTGCAACGGGACGTCGACTCCATAGAAACAGTGGCTGTGGCGTGACGCCGGAGAGCGTCACGTGATTCTTTTAGAGTTTTTGTCACTAAGAAGAGCGATAAAGGGGGAGAATCACGGAAACCCCCACCCACGACTCCCGTGCAGTTAGCTACCGGTATGTATGTAGATGCTATCGGGCCCTTATCATACGAATTGCCTTCTATTCACATTAATGAGAAATACATACGAGGATTCGAAGCGCCCGCACACACTATCATTACTTTCGCTACCCCAGAACGATAGTACTTTGGTTGGAACGTATCCCGCACAACTATTAATACTCAACTCAAGTAACTGAACTAGCTGTATATTCTACTGGTTACAGAAATTCGGTTTACAGTAAGAAAATACACTTTACTAGCTTCCTGTTGTACACTAGTGTCGTGTTCATGACCATCAAAAAATATCGGTGGCAGTGGCGGCTCGTCCATAGGCACTGCGGCACTGCAGCACCCCCAGTTTCACTTTCGATATCGATAAAATCCAATATAATGTGTCTTTTTTTTCTTCAATACTATTCTTATATATGTATATTACATGATCCTTAAGCTTAATGTCATTAGCTATTCTCTAGTTCGTGAAAAAATTAAAATTTTCTGACGCAGCACCCCCAGAAATTTTAGCTACGAGCCGCCACTGATCGGTGGTGTCTATCAACGTAACGTTCTAGTTTACATCGCTTTTAGTTCCGATGCGTAATTAACCAACTGACTGTACGCAGACCTCCTCAGAAAAAGAACAGTAAAATAATGTCACTCACCAGTCGCCGTCAACATGTAATGACTCAATTCTGGAATTACTTGCTTGCAATCCATACTTGAATTACTTTCCGGCTCTTATTAACTTGCTTTTCACTTCGCTGCATATCGAACACTGCCATGTGATCGCCATGATCAGCATCTAAAAAAACAAACTTAAAAATCCGTCATAAAACGATTTCTCAGCACGAACAAGATGCAATACTCATTCAAACTGCAAATTCGATATAAAAAACTTATCCTTGGAGATTCCACGCTCGCCTTGCAAGAAACAATATCTTGTCAACGGTGCCATGAAGCTCGCCAAAAACAATCACGACGTAACTGTTCATACGTCCATTCTCAACAAACTCTCTCATGTGTCTATAAAAAACAACACCCGCTCCAAGCTTCCAATTTTCAACAAGCGACTCGTAATAATAAAAACAATCGTCGGATGGTTAAAATTTTCATCTTCCTAGAAATCGCTCTCAACAATCACACAACTTAACAATTAATCCTTCTGTTGCGTTTCGCTGGCAGCGCAAACAGAATAGAGTTAAAAAACTAAAAAAAAAAATAATAAACAATTTCTTTTTAT
>JAHWFO010098882.1:0-11627 GCA_023313115.1 Rhysida immarginata | reverse complement strand
AAAAAAAATGTTTCAGACAAAATGTACGTAGTTTTTTATGTAGGACCTGAATCTGCAATAAAAAATAGGGGTTCCCATTTGAAATTTTAAAGTTGCCCCCCGCCCCACCCCCAGGGGCCGGGGGGGGGTGGGCTAATTTTAGCACCAGCAGATGCCCCCTCGAAAATAATCAACTTTGGATTCTACGCATTTTTTCGTGTGAAGCTTATTTTTCGAGTTATTCTGCTTTGTCAACTTAAAATTTACACCCTGTATAGTATGGATATATGCTTTAAAGACATTAATTCATTGTCATTGGAGTCATTACACGAGAACTCGACCAGGTGGAGTTGCTCGACCATTTTAGATTTTTTATTTTTACACCGTGGGTAATCCTATCACTGAAAGTTACAAAACAATTTTTATTTTATTTTATTTTATTTTATTTTATTTTATTGGATCTTCACCCATCTTGGTTCTAGACGCATTGTTTGAAAAGTGGCTACCATTTTACTCCAGTATAGAATAAAAAGTTCTCTTTCAAGTTTCGTAAAGAGAGCATCACATGCTTTCAGTAAATATAGAGATGTTTGAAAATTTTCTCGAGACTTGATTTAATCGACTTTGAAATCAGAAATATTTCATTCTCATTTTTGACGACATATTAAGATGACTGGGAAATGGAATTACGTTATAATTTTTTTTGTGAATCCTATGGGTAGGGTAGTTGTTACCTATAAAGAAAAAATATTTGGATTTGGCACCGTTCCTCTTTTATCTGAGCTCAAATTTGGGAATTTTTTCATTTTTGCTGATTTCAAGGTTAAATATCTCAAAAGGGCAAAAAATTATTATTATTTTTTTTTTATACCTTATTACCCAATGTTGAAAGTAGTTTTTGTAAACAAGAAATGATTTTTATTCAATAGTCATGAATCACATCTATCTTGTAATTCCCTTAAAGTCTTTCTGTTACTCATGTCATCACCTTTTATTTCTTTATAAACATAAATATCTCTTGTAGCTGCAATTGCACTCGCTTTTGTATGCGCTTCATTTCCCCAAGTTTTAATGTTGCAGTATTGTTTATTAATTCTATTACACTTGCATATTCGAATCAAAAAGTTATTCTGTCAGGGTGTTCAAAGCATAAGCAATTTTTGTAAAAAATATAACAGCATAACATTCTAAAGCATTTATGTAATTCTTGTATCCCAAATAAACATAACGATAACGAACGGAATAGACATGACCCATCCATCACCTTCTGTTTTCACTACTGAGAAATTTTCTCTTAAAACATCATAAATTTTTTTTCTTCGTTGTAAATCAATAGGATGAGACTTTAGAACTGTATTATTTTCTGTTAGAACATTTCGTTTTGTCATTTCCACAAAGTCTTCGTATGCTAAAAATATCATTTCTAAACGATTACAATAATTTTCTTTAGACAATGTTACATTTATTTTATGAACCTCCGGCAGTTTTCTATCAGCAATTTGTAAAATTGCTTCATCTGAATTTAAAAGTTCAATCGAATTTAATTCAATATTTTCTTTTACGGTATTAGCTTCATGAATAATATTAGTACTACAATTTGAAATAGTTTTTTATATTATTAACGATGATTGTTCATTTTGAGCATACCCAGGATCATTGCTCATTAATTTTTACAAATATTGCCCTCTCACATAATCAGTTGAGATTTTTATAATTTTTTAATATGGTCGATAAACATTATCTGTAACTTCTCTAAAGGAAGTTACTATATCTGCAACTTCTCTAAAGGAAGTTACTACATTACAAAAACTACATGAAAAATGAAAGTACCTTCACTTTTTCAGCAAAAGTTTGAACAGCTGCACGCCCTAGAAGTTGTAAATTTCTTATTTGTTTTATAAAAATTTCTTACATCTCTCCATAGATTTTAATAAAAAAAGAAATATTAATGATTTTTATTTATTTATTTATTACTTTTTATAACTATCTTCCTTAAAACGTAAATCATTAAGGCAAACATCGTAGCTAACGATGGGTTTGGTTGGTTTGTTTGGTTGGTATTAACGTCCTTTTCAACTGCCATGGTCATTTCAAGACGGCGTTATAGGGGCCGCATATTTTGCCTTGCAAGGGTTCTTTAACGTGCAGCCGGCAAACGGCTACACGGGACCAACGGCTTTACTTCCCTTCTGAAGGAAGTGCGTGATCTCAGGATTTCCCCCTGAAAAATCCTCGTCGTCCTCGGCCGGGATCGAACCCGCGTACTCGGGCATCAGAGGCGATCACGCAACCGCTGAGCCACCGAGGCCGACCGTAGCTAACGAAAAAGACAGGCCATGGCATTGAAAATTACCTGATCTTCTTAGTCAAAGCAACAATGTAAACCTTCGCTGTTTCCTTCCTGGATTTTAGCAATCAGTACTTTTTCGTTTGTTGGGAAGAATGAAAGTTATATTGTTGCTTGGTGTTTCCTGGTGAAACACCTCCTTGACAGAAGGCCTGATAACAGAAACGTCATACATTGTTACATAATCATTAGTCGACCAAACTAAGAGCTTGTTATTGGTAGAAATAGGATTAGTGATGATGTAACAATGTATGACGTTTCCGGCCTTCTGTCTAGGTGGTTTTGCCTGGTGCCATCTCTTGAGCGCTTCGTTGGTTTAACATTATATCTCCACCATAAATTGACTCGGAATAATTTGACCTGCCTAAAACCTTCCCTGGGTCAACCTGAATTGTCATGCAAAATTTCATCCGGGCATTTTGGAATGCATAGCGAACATACAGAGAATTTTATAAACAGGCTGTCCCAAATTGATGTATACGCTCTTTGAAACGCTATAACTCAGCAACGAAATGAGATAGAAATATAAGGTTTGTTGTATTTTATTCTTTAAACTTCCTTAAGCCCGTACAGTCGGGTGCAAAAAGTTTTTTACCTGCTCCGTAGGAACTGAGCTTACCGGATGATGATCGGTTGCAAAACCAGGTACTTTTACTGAGAGTCAAGGCAGATAGGACTGGATCTGTCCCTTCTGAATGAAAATAGGGTAGAAGGTATACGCTTGGGATGTGCTATTCACGTGCTCAACTATGACTTAAGTCTAAACCTTAAGTTGGCATCGCTAGGTAATAAATCTAGTTCGCTAAGCTACCGCTTATCAACGAAAATCTAGCTAATTATCGCTACCGCTAAATCTATACAGGGTGTTTCATAATTGGTGTCCCGTCTTTAGGTCCAAATAACGACTCAAGGGGAACAGATTGGGGGAAAATGAATACTGATTATTTGGTTTTAATGTCCCCTAATTCAGAATAAAAACGTTTCGCGTCCCTGGGGGTGGAGGGGTAAATTTTGAAAATTTTAATTTTGTAGAGGTAGGGGTTAGACCCCATGTGTTATTTAGAAAGTTGTAGAGCATCATGTAAAATGTGGGTTTAGCAAAAAACCCGGTGAAAAAATCTCATCCCCTGCCCCCTTTATCGAGTGGGTAAAGTGAAAGGTATGGCTAGTCGTTGTGGACAAAAGCCATACTTATTAGAAAACAGTAGGGCCTACATTTGGAAAATTAATGAGAATGAACGAGTCGTTACCCTGAAAAGCTAATAAAGTTCTAATAAGTTTCTCTTGAGTTTTTCTGTTTTTGTCTACATTACCTAGCCATACCTTTCACTTTACCCACTCGATTGCTACTGATGAAGAAGCAGTTTCCATCTCGAAATCATAAAAATCAAGGTCTTCATCAGTTGATTCTAAAATAATTAAAATGTTAATAATAATTATTATCCTAATAAATTTATAACATTACATATGACTACTTGATATATACAAATGCAAATAAAAATCATGTATTTTGTGAGTTTTCGAAATTTTCTGCCGGGAGAAGCGGTTCAACTGCATAGATGAACAGTTTTCTTGCTCTGGAAGTTTTTACTTAATCTTCAATCCATGATAGCTTGAACATTGGATTAAAGCACTGTATAAAGAAAGTATGGATAATTCATTGTTGCAGGCAGCCATTTTGACTCCTATTTCATATGATGTTTGGTTTTGTTTTTCAGCAAATTTAAACTCCGGAGCCACATTCCCCTCTAACTTTTGTCAAAAAGGAAGTGTTCAATCTGCAATTTTAAATTTACTGCAAAACAAGAAGTAATCATCATCAAAAATAGGAATGAAATAGGAGTCAAAATGGCTGCATGCAACAATGATTGTCCATACTTTCTTTATGCAGTGCTTTACATTGGATGAGTGACAGCTGCCAAAATTATTTCATCATCATGGAAGTAGGAACCAAATCTTTTGTTTAAACCATTCAAAAGAGCAACAATTAGAGGTTTAACATATCTTGAATCTCTCTATCTCTGTTTCTTTCAATTTTTTCTGAATGGACTGGATTGTTGGAAGTAGTATGCCCATGAAAGGAAATATTTTTTTTCATATTTATCATATTTTTTTCATAAGCGGAATACAAGCAAAATAATAGCGAAATATCGCTTGGATTTAAAAAAAAAAAAAAAGCTAGCGACGCTATAGATGCGCTGACTCTGGGAAATAAGCGCGTTATGAAATCGCTGCAATAGCGATAGCGACGCTAATAAAACAAGAATACTATTCGTCTCGCACATCGGTGAAAAAGAAAACAGTTACGTATATTACTTAATCGACGCGGCATATAATTCAAGCACAGGAACTGACTTATCAAGCGGTAGCGGTGCCAACACTGTCCACTAGACTGTACTTGTTTAAAATGTCACCTTCTGCCACAGTACACTCCCATACCGACTGAATTGTAGCTAATGAAATAATATCATTGATGGAATGCTCCATCTGATCTCTTAATTCCGTCAGTGTTTGTACGTTTGTGGTGTACACCGTGTTCTTTGAAGTTCCCCAAAGGTAAAAGTCGAGAGGGGTTAAATCGGGAGATCGAGGAAGGAACTCCATAGCACTTCCTCTTCGTCGGAGTTTTGTTATTGTTACCCTTGTTGGCGGTGGTGTACCAAATACAACTCACCAACCTCGTTGAACCTCAACAATATTCTCCACTTTCCAATAAAACTTCAGTATCCACTTACGTTTATAGAATGAAAGTCTCACCGCCGTTTTGGTTTATAAACAAATGAACAACAATGACCGTGTAGCTATGCTTTTCCAGTGCCGTCTGGATCATTCACAATAAACCTTATATTTCTATCTCATTTCGTTGCTGAGCTATAACGTTTCAAAGAGTGTACACATCAATTTGGGACACTCTGTAGAAGATGACTACCAACATAACTTATTTTGGGGTTCCACTTCATCTTTTAACTTATCCAGAGTTAGGAAGCTTCAGAAGTAGTTCCTCAGAATCCTATTGAATGTCCCTAAAGGTTCTTCCGTTTCTCATTATTTTTCTATACTAGGCATCTTCACAATAGATCAAATTTATATCATACAGCTCTGCTCATTTATGTACAAGATTTTGAATTCCCTCTTACTTGTTACAACTCCTGTGAATATTCAAATCTGATGTAATATGGGACAAAGTTGACTTTTAGTAACTACGAGCACTGCATGCACTGCATAAAGGTCAACTTTGCCAAAATTTATACTACATATTTTCATTATTGTCGTGCATCCGGGTGAATATGACATTAAATTTAAGTGATAAATGAAATATTAAGCCACGAGCCTACATTACAGTCAACATTGACTTAATTGCTCAGAGCGCGCGATCTCACAAGGGGACATTACGACCTCGGAATTTTAGTTTAATACGAGACTTCGTATAGTTGTAGTGTACCTTTAGGATGTTTATATACTTAAATATTAAGGCGCACTGATCAGCCAATTTTGAAAAAAAAGACGGTTTAAAGTTTCCAGCACCATATATAAGGGAAAGTATTCCTCTTTGATTGTAAGTGATCTGATAGCTCAGACGGCAGCGTGGTTTCTACTCACAAATCAAACTCTTAGTGTGAGGTGGCGGTTCGAATCCCAGTTTTAACAATTTTTTTTCTTTACCCAAATAATTATTCAATATAGTATATTTATAAATTTATTTGTGATAACCAACTTTTTTTTCCTAGCTTCAACAAAACGGTCATAAGTCCAGGAATCAATAATTGAATATTTATCAAACGTATTTCCGCCTTTTTTTACTTCTTTTTCCCACTGGGATAAATATTCCGTCTTTTTCAAACGTCGACATCCTTTCTTTTTCAAAATTTGCAAGATCCACGTAGGATGTGCTTTGGCAATATTAATAACTTTTATTTTATAGTTTAAAGGAACGTACTCTATTTCTCTGCTCCACTAGATCTATTATTTTATAGATTAAGATCTCTTCTGTTTCATAATCGCCCGATGAAAGATCTTCAATTTCTTAACAAGATACTGGTTCACAATCTTCATTCACATAAATCAATGCTTCTTCATTTACAAATATTTTTTCATCCAGCATTTCTAATGTAAGTTCATAGAGTTGCTGTCCCATCATCATAGCTTCGTGAGAAATTATAGTTGACGATTCTGATGCAATGATATTATTTTCATAGAGCAATATTACAAAATATACTACTGCATCCTTCAATCGCAATTTCGAAACTTCGCTGTTCATATATTCGTCAGTGGCGCGAGAAAGATCTAGAACATTCCAAACCTCTTCTCACGTGCCTCTCTGCGCTCTGCCTAACTTGTGCACTATATGATAAATATGTCAGGTAGCGTCGAAATAATTTTTTTTTCATAAAATAAAAAATAAAATAAAACAGTTATTGCTTTTAAAATGTTGATTCTATACAAAATATTTTGCAAAAAATACGTTATTACTCCGTAGACACTTGTAACAATAAAAATAGGTATAATAATTTTGAGAAAAGGAAAATTTTGTGAAAAAAGTTGGTTATCACAAATAAATTTGTAAATATAATATATTGAATAATTATTTGGGTAAAGAAAAAAAAATAGCTACAATTGGGACTTGAACCCGCCACCTTACAGTAATAATTTGATTTGTGAGTAGCAACCACGCTGCTGTCTAAGCTATCGGATCACTTACAATCAAAGAGGAAAACTTTCCTTTATATATGGTGCTCGAAACTTTAAACCGTCTTTTTTTCAAAATTGGCTGATCAGTGCGCCTTAATATTTAAGTATATTAACATCCTAAAGGTACACTACAACTATACGAAGTCTCGTATTAAACTAAAATTCCGAGGACGTATTGTCCCCTTGTCAGACTGGAATTTTCTTTTTCTTTCCTATTTTCATTTATTATTTATTTAAACGCATTTAACATCTGTATTGTCACATTTTAACATCTGAGGCATCGTGTTTAAATAATCCATCAGCTTTTCTTTAATAAGTTTGATACTTGGGGTCTTTGTTACTGTTTACATATATGGTGACTACGCTATGACATATCCATTATCAGAATTTTATAATTGCGGCGTAAGACCATGTAGCGAATGTACGAATAACTCCCGTAATAAGAAAAATAGCCAGATTTACTACTACTCCAAAAGAAAGGATCGACATACTATAACTACTATCACTACCTCTGCTGGTCTTACCATTACTGATGGACTGGATATTAGTAACTGTTTTGCCCAGCGTTTCAGTGAAACTGTCTCTACTTCTTTCAACACATTCTCGGAGAACTGTCTACCTATTGTCCCCCTATTGATAACCTCATCTTAACGGAGTTCATTGATAGAGTTGTTGCCTACGGCATGAATAGATTACGGGCCAAGCCTTGCAATTCTCCGACAGAGGTTCCTTCCTTTATTCTGAAAGGCCTTCGAGATGTCATAATTATTCCTCTTAGGCGCATCTTTAATTTGTGTCTAAAAGCTGGCCACTATCCTAAAATAAGGAAGAGTGCGGTTGTGGTTCCTGCCAAACAGACTGACATTGCTAGCTATAGACCGATCATTCATAAATATCTTCTACCCACTGCCAAAGTCTTTGACATCATCATCATAAATATCTTCTACCCACTGCCAAAGTCTTTGACAACATCATTCATAAATATCTTCTACAACATGTCCTTCCTCATGTTCCTGCGTGTTAACATGGTTTCATTCTCCGACGTTCCGTTGTGAGCAATCTTGTATCTCTCACCACTCATGCTCATGATGCTCTTGACCACTGCCAGCAACTTGACATGGTCTACTTTGATATGCAAAAGGCGTTCGACTCTGTCAATCATGAGTTAATAATTAAAAACTTGCGTGCGTATGGGATTGTTGATGGACTCCTTCGGATAATGCGCTCTTTCCTGTTGGATCGACAGTTTGTTGTACCTATACGACATCATTCATCATTGCCCTATAGGCCTCACTGTGGTATTCAACAGGGTTCTGTCCTAGGGCCTTTATTATTTGTTATCTTCACTGCTGATCTTCCCAAGGTGATTAGAAACTCCCATATATTAATGTATGCAGATGATGTGAAACTTTTTGGTAACATTATAATTGTCTTAATGCTCACCTGCTTCAGCAGGAAATTTATAGTATATGTCATTGGTGTGACAGAATGATCTTGCAATTAATGCAATCAAATGTGACAAAAATACCAATTTTATCGAATTCTCCTAGTCTGTTTGTGGAAATGTGCAAGTTGCCAAGGTCTGTGACCGTGATCTTGGCGTAATCGTTGATAGCACACTTTCCTATAATTCCCATGTTGACTGTTCGTCTGAAGGTTTACAGAGCTCTTGGTACCATTGTGCGCAATGGAGCCGATTTTCAGTGCCCTTCTACATTTGTTCGGCTCTATCGGAGTCTAGTTTTATCCATTTTGTCCTACTGTTCTGTTTTATAGAATGGGGCTTCAAATATGCAGTCTTGTAAACTGGATAGGGTGCAAAATGTTTTTCTCCGGTTTCTGAAGCGGAAATTTCCGAATTTTGATGTACCTTCAGATCTGTTTGCACTCTCAGACATTAGAATGAAGATTGATTTTGCCTTTATTAAGAATGTTTTAGTAGGGAAGATGGATGCTCCGAACCTTCTCGAGTCCATTTTCATCCGAGTACCGTCTCATACTATGAGGAAGCCCATGTTGAAGCTTTGGCCTCCTATTAAACTCAGAGAAGAATTTCGTCGGGATACAATGTTCAGAATTCAAAAACTATACAATGAGAATTCTGGTGTCATTAATTTATTTAATTAATTTTCCTCGTCATGTTACTATCCTGCCTTTGTGATTATGGTTGTATTTATTGTTTATCTTGTAACTCTCATTCTGTTTGCTCGATATTGTAGTTCCGTGTTGGCTTGAATTAGCTGTGTGAACACAGTACATGAACTGAATTGAATTGAATTGAATTATTATTGAATTTTTATCTTTGTAATTATTATTATACGTACTGATTGGAAGAAAGTAATTGGACACTTTCGATTTTAGACGTTTTGTCGGATATCTAGAAAAATAATTGACGAGTTATCCTGATGTTACACCTCATACCTCATATATTTCAGCGAAGGTTTTCTCCCGAAGGCAAATAGGGGACCAGCAAAGAAGTGAACCAAAAAAATAATGTTGGAATCACCCTGTAAAAAATAATGCTTGCAATGCATTGTAGCTGTAGCATATGCTTAAGAGGCTTGTTTTACTTTTCTGTGTTCATTTGTATGAGAATAGCACGTATATTCATGCAGATATAAAGGTTTCTTTAAAAAGGTCGAAATGTTTTCGTAAGTTTTTTGTTTATAACACGCAGGATTTTCAACCCAATGCAATGCCATTTACAGAAAACTTTACAAACTACAATACAGACAACACCTTGCAATCAGAATAGAAAAATATTAAATATTTGATGAAATATGAGCATTTTTACTAAATAATGTTTAACTGCGCATGCGTTACCAAATTGTCTTTTGCATAATTTATTAGCCAAATGTATAGAGCTACTCTTATAAAAAGCCCAAGCAAATATCTTGAAAATTCAGAAAGATATCTTCGATAGAATGAGTTGAATTTCAGTTGCTGTCAAAAATAAACAAAACGATAAGGGGCTTTCTCCAAACTTTTATTTTTGGATCGGACACCGATATCAACTTCTTCTCTTTACGCTGACATGAAAAAATATTGATTTCATATCAGCGTAAGAAGAAAAAGTTGATACTGGTATCCAATCCAAAAATAAAAGTTTGGAGAAAATCCCTTAACGTTTTGTTTATTTTCTCAATATCCACGATATTTGCTTGGGCTTTTTATAAGAGTAGCTCTATACATTTGGCTAATAAATTATGCAAAGACAATTCGGTAACGCATGCGCATGCGCAGTTAAACATTATTTAGTAAAAATGCTCATATTTAATTTTTCTTATTAATTAATTAATTAATACGTCCACCCAGGGCCTGTATGGCCAGAGACCGACGAGTATGGGTCCCTGGATGGACCTGGATTCACGACTGCTGTATGATGGTCGCAGCAGCCAGGGGGGTGAAGATTGGTTATCACGGATGGTCGCCCATCCAGTGATGAGCCGTGCCTGATGTAACTTAACTTCGTAGAAGTTGTTCAGTGAAAGCCCACCAGGCCACGGCCTCCCCCAAATATTCATCAAATATTTATTATTTTTCTATTCTGATTGCAGGGTGTTGTCTGTATTGTGGTTTGTCAAGTTTCCTGTACATGGCATTGCATTGGGTTGAAAATCCTGCGTGTTATAAACAAAAAACTTAAGAAAATATTTCGACCTTTTTAAAGAAACCTTTATATCTCCATGAATAGACGTGCTATTCTCATACAAATGAACACAGAAAAGTAGAACAAGCCTCTTAAGCATATGTTACAGCTAAAATGCATTTCAAGCATTATTTTTTACAGAGTGATTCCAAACATTATTTTTTTGGTTCACTTCTTTGCTGGTCCCCTATTTGCCTTCGGGAGAAAACCTTCGCTGAAATACATGAGGTATGAGATGTAACATCTTTTTTACACCCCTGAAATTTTAGGATAATTCGTCAAGTATTTTTCTAGATATTCGACAAAACGTCTAAAATCGAAAGTGTCCAATTACTTTCTTCCAATCAGTGTATTTCTGTTAATCTGTAAAATATAATTGTGCTTTTCTGTTTTTTTATTGTCCTTATTTTTAATTACGTTACTTCTCTTTTACTTGTATCTTAAATAACCCCATTTTGGGCCTTTGGCCTGTCGGGGGGCAACATAGCGGCTTGGCCTTCCAGTTTATTTGGTGGGTTATTTTCTTGTTGTTGTTACCTATTATTATTATTATTATTATTATTATTATTATTATTATTATTTATACCAGATGGTTTGTTTCTTTTTAGTATTTATTTGCGTAAAATGACGGCCGTTTATGGGAATAAAATCATAATCACATAAAGAAACTCCGTGTTTACACATTTAGGTTATTTACTCATTTGGTATTAAATGTATGAAATTATACGAATAAGAAATGAGTAAAGAGCGTTTTAATTGTTGGTAATCTTACAAACATGGAAACACGGAATTCTTTTGTGTGATTTTAAAGGACCGTCACTTTATGCAAATAAAATCATACAACACCCATCATTTCTTTGTGATACAAGACCCACTCAGCTTTTTTTTTTGCAATTTAGTAATATTTTTTAATAAATCAAATGAAGAAAAGAGAAGAAAACACTAATCCACATAAGATATTTA
>JAHWFO010098881.1:0-12958 GCA_023313115.1 Rhysida immarginata | reverse complement strand
TATAAAATTTAAAATTTGTATTTGAGTTTAAGAAAAGATTAATATTTGGTCTTCATTTGCTATGAAAATTTAATTATATAATTAAAGAAGAAGCTGCGAGAGCTTCATCATGGCGATGCCCAGTGTACCCTTTCCTTCCTGGCCTTATGGAAAACTCTTATCGGGATCGAATATCATGCATGCTCAGTTGCCCATTTGATGTTAATTTGTATTTCATATAAACTAAAATTAGTAGATCCGCCGTTTCTTCTCAATATTTGAAAAGCCAGTAAAGCCATTCATTCTTAGATAAAAGAGCGTTCGGCAACGGTCACTCAGACGCTCAGAAAAGCGGTCAGATACCACGTGACAGTTCTCTCTTGAGTACCGCCGAATGCGCCTATTGTCTGGACACATGATTCATTTCGGCGGTGGCCATTTTGGGTCTTTCGAAACGATTTCACTTCACTTTCGCTACTGCTCTCGCTTAGTTTCTATTGCAATCTACATAAAATTGCAGCTTTAATTTTAAAATCATATTATTCAGTAAGGCTTCATATTTTAAAAGCTTTTATTTAACTTGCAATGTTTGTTAGTTTGTTTGGGTCAAATCTTGTAACCAATATTAAACCAAATTCCCGACAAGGTAGAGAGCTGAAATACACATACGCAACACCGATGACAATGCATAGTAAATAAAAAATTTTCAAATCGGTTCACTGATTCGTGTTCTAATGGTACTAAATTCATTACTACGAATTGTCCAATTGTCATAACAAACAATTCGTTATGACGAGGGTTAAATGCGTGTTTTGAACAAAAAACCTTTTTTTCCTCTGTTGCCAGTGATTTGAACAAAAACTATGTAGTTAAAAAATGTATGGAGGTAAAAGCACATATATGTTTAGAATAAATAATTTTCTGTATACTGTTATGTATACTATTAATCAAACTTTTAGCCCCAAAATGGCGATAGCATTGGGAGTACTGGTGTCCAAACATTTGTTTATTGACCTTGCGTGTACGTCTCTTGTCAATGTATATTTAGCTTAAACTGAAGCAAGTGAGGACAACAATTAAGGGACCAACAATTAAACGTCTCCTTTCTATTCCTACATTTTTAATTAACT
Organism: Rhysida immarginata; assembly: GCA_023313115.1. Taxonomy (NCBI): domain Eukaryota; kingdom Metazoa; phylum Arthropoda; class Chilopoda; order Scolopendromorpha; family Scolopendridae; genus Rhysida; species Rhysida immarginata. Next base: position 11,849 of record JAHWFO010098881.1, on the reverse strand, counting down.
CGCCAACAAGGTTATCTACAAACTCGTATATAGTACAAAATCTTGCAAGAAAATTAAACCAACTTCCATATAGGCTAGAGAGCTGAAATTTGGTACACATACTCAGTGCCGATAACAATGCATGTTAACGGAAAACTTTCAAATGGATAAAATGGTTCGTGTTCTAATGGTATTAATTCCTTAATACGAATTGCCCAAATGCTACAAAAAACAATTCCTTCTAATGAGGGATAAATGAATACGTCGTTTATTGTTGCACATTTAAGCATTGTTGCCGCTAGTTTGAAGCACGGGCGCGATACGATCGCGTCCGCAGCCGACGAAAAAAGCCGCGGCACTGAAAAGATATCTTTCTTTCTCTAAAGTCTAATGTGGTACACGAAGCGGAACTGACAATTGTTCACTCTGCTTTGTTAACATGCCTGGCCAACGCTTTCCATAAAGAAAGCCTCTCATTGTTACATCATCATAAGTCGACTAAATTTAGAGCTTATTATGAAATCATTACCGCCTAGAGAGAAAGCCTGCCCACGGGAAAATCTTACATTGTTACATCACCTACGGTAGGGACAATTTCGGGCTTATTATTGGTTGAAATATGATTAACAATACCCTACCGTAGTTGATGTTACAATGTATGACGTTTTCGCGCTCAGGGTTTGAGTAGAGGTGGTGTTGATGAAATGCGGTTAACAAAGGACGAAGTCGAGGCTAACGAGAAATACAGGCTCCGGCACTGAAAAGTCACCTGACCGAGATAGGTCTATTAACAATCCAACCTTCATTGTCTTCAACAAAGGAAAAAAACACTGATTGTTAAAATACAAGATGGATACAATGAAAGTTAATTGTTAATAGACCTATCCAATGACGTATATTAAAGATAGACTCCGAATCCTATTGTTAACAGCGGCAAAAAGTGAAGCAAATTGAGCCATGATAGTTTTGGGCAGGAGTGAGCCGTGGAGTAATCAGCGTGTCTGGCTTCTTTGTTTTTGAAGACTTTGGGCCCCGAGAAATAATTAATTCAAATCCATTCCTCAAAGTTAAACTGCGTACAACTGTACAAATAAACAAGGAAAAGGATCAGGAATCATTTTCCACGAAAATAAATCAAAAATACGTAACTAAAATAAAAATACGTAACTGAAAGACAATCGAAACGAAATTAAAATTGAAACCATAATCGAAAAATTGTTTATAAAATATAATAAAATACTTCAAATACAAAGTAAACGAAAAGATAAACTTATCACTCCGTGATCGGCGTGTGAAAGAATATTAATCAGTTACTCTTCTGTTTAGCCATGTCTTTTGCATTATCTTCACTCACTTTCGGCCATGACAGTTATGGGCATGGAGCTTCCCAATTTGCTTCAAGTTACAACAATAGGATTCGGAGTCAGGTGAGTCAGGATATCTTTAATATACGTCATTGGACCTATCTTGGTCAGGTGACTTTTCAGTGCCGGAGCCTGTTTTTCTCGTTAGCCTCGGGACGAAGTATGATGATGTAACAATGTATGACATTTCAGTGCGGACTAGGAGGCGTTGGCCTGGCGTGCCACATAAAGCACTGTATAAAGAAAGTATGGACAATCATTGTTGCAGGAATCTATTTTGATTCCTTTTTCATATGATGATTGCTCTTGTTTTGAAAGTATTCTGCAGTAAATTCAAACTTACAGATTGAATACTTCCTTTTTGACAAAAATTAGAGGGAAATTTGGCTGTGAAGTATGAATTTGCTACAAACAAGAAGGAATCATCATTTGAAATAGGATACAAAATGGCTGCCTACAACAATGGATTGTCCATACTTTCTCTATACAGTGCTTTAGTGCCACTGCGGAAGGAGAGCTGACAACAATTGTTTCACTCTGCTTTGTTTATATGCTTCGGGTAAACAAAGCAGACTTTTAGCATAGCCAACAATGATAAAGGAAAAATATTATCCAGTGATTCTAATAGTTATATTTATAACTGTATTCCGTGAATATTTGTAAGATAATTAGCATGTATCTGTTTGAAAATTAGCATTGACGTCCATTTCTAAGGTAAATGAAATGATGCTCAAATGTAGAATACACTACACAGCAATTTTTTTCTTTGACTAAAAATAAAGTAAGCCTAATCTAATGGTCATAACATCAATGCCTTTGTGGTTATACCAATTCTTTTTTGTTTTTAACTCGACAGAAGTGGATATACCGGTGCATTAGTTTCTATTACCTTCGCACTTGCAACGTATACGGTTCTGATCCTCAAAACATAAGTTTCACAGGAACATCAGAAACATCAACCCTTTTGCACGTGCGTACAAGAAGATGAAGGATGTCTGTGGCCATTCCGCAGGAAACGTTCAAATGTGGATAATTCAGCACGATCTTAGAAGATATAATTTGCCAACTGTCAGTGAGGTACCAGCAGTGTTTGAAGCCGACGATGGAGAACCAACAACCATTTGATCGAGATTTATGCATCTTTCCATTCACGGGGAACAACTGACAACACATACATGTCGATTTTGAGTCCGAACTGTGATCCAATGACTTGACTTCATTCATATCCGAGAATTGGCTTCAATACTGAACATCAGCATTGGAAGTGTGGAGACCATCATCCATGATAAGCTGAAATTCAACAAGATCTGTGCCAGATGGGTCCCTAAGCAACTCTCCGAGGATCACAAAACCACCCGGATGGAAATCTGTTCCATATTGCTGCAGCTATATGACAGGGAAGATGACAGCTTCCTAAGGCGTGTTGTGACCATCGATTCATCACCATACTCCTGAAAGCAAGCATACGAGCATGGAGTGGTGATACACAGACTCGTCAGGACCCAAGAAATTCAAGAATACACCGTCGGCAACGAAAGTGATAGCGACTGTATTCTACGACATTAAGTGTATCTTTCATGTCGATTTTCTGAAAGAACGTTGAACCATAAATGCCCCTACTACATTGACATCCCTACATTTTGAGGACGTTCCTGAAGCCGGCACTAAGGAAAAAGCGACCAGGACTCCTTACCAGTAGTGTTTACTGCAAGATAATCTCAGACCACACACAGACCCAAACTGACTATGGACACACTAATGGAACTCAAATGGGACATCTTCCCACATCCTCCATACAGCCCGGATCTCTCCCCTTGCAACTATCACCTTTTTGGACCATTGAAAGAGTTCTTGGGAGGGAAGAGATCGGCTTCAATGAGGAAGTGAAAAGGCTGTCCTGACGTGGTTTCGACATCAGCGTAAAGATTTCTACAGAATCCAGAATCTCCCAGAACGCTGAAAAAAATGTGTAGAGAAGCAAGGAGAGTTCTTTGAGAAATAACGTGTGTGTATGTGTTTAATTTTCTGATTTTATCAAAAATAAAGTCTACGCCAAATTTGAGCATTTCTCGTACCTAAACTCTGAGATTATTGGTTGCTTCCTTGTTTGATTTTTAATACACCCAAAACGGTGCACGATAGAGCAAACCCTATTGATATTTGGTCAAGCCATTAGTCTTTTTAATTCCCATTATCTTAGCGGTTTTGATGATTTGGTTTCTGACTATGGTCTTAAATTCTATATTTTGGATTTGATCAAGAGAAGATATTCCGTCCATGATGGATGAAAGCATACTAATTAAGTCCTCATTATCGTTTTGAATAGAGAAATTGTATACATCGATTAAGCACGAATTTGGCCTACCATTTCAACTGCAACACCGCCAATTTCCAGTGTAACTGCCTTTTGCAAGAATATCATTAAATGCCAGCCAATACTACGCATCATACGCGCATTTTCCGACTGAACTCTTCAGAGAGAACTGCGAGCCATCGGTTAGAGGTTTTTGAGCAGATTTTCACTCAATTGGAGCGTGATCCAGCGTGTGCGCATTGTGAATATGAATCTATGCTATGCTGTCTTAATGAGGAAATGGCTCTAGCACCTCCAACTGGACCACCACAAAAATACATATACCCATACCAAGATTGAAGATGGGTATACCAGGGCCGTAGCCAGGACGTTATCTTGGGGGGGGGGGGGCAATTTCCAAAAATTCTGGACCTTTTTTTCAAAAATTCCACTGAGTAGACCTTTTTCCATATTTGGGAGGCGGACCGTTTTCCATAATGGGTTGGTCATCGACCCCCCCCCCTGACTACGGGCCTGTATACAACAGTCTATTTGCTTCTACGCGATAGTTACTTAGTTACTTGAAAGCGTAGCTATAGAGGACCGTTATGCCTTGTAGATGACGCAAATTACAGCCCTCCCCCGTTTCAGGATGTACGTACTGTTTGATGGAGTTAAATATGGAGTTTCAAGTACAACATCTATCTCCTTTGAATCATCTTGACGAGTTGCAATTTAAGCCAACCCAAAGCAAATTTGAGAAGACTGTTTAATGCATCTCTGAAGTACTTCATCAATTATAGATGTTGACTGATACTTGCTAAGTAATGAAAAAGAGGTGCAGACTAACTAGATAATAAGCAACTGATCCAGTAGACGAAACAAATATAGGAAACAACAGAACGATTGTACAACATATCAGTCTTCAAGAATTGGTTGACCAGAGTTCTTTGCTAAATGACGATCCATTCATCTTACCAGTTCATGTATTTTCTGGTCCAGTCAAGCTTGGCACTCTGCCGTTTATCACTAACTGGATTTTTTTAATAGAAAAATCATCTGAGTCAATGTTAATAATTTGCAATTTCTTTTCTGGGTTTGCAGAATAAGAAATATAATAATAACCGTTTAGTTAAATAATCATAAAAGAAATTTTTCGCTTCGACTGATAATCTAAATTTAATAGTGCTGAAATGCCGAAATTAAATAATATTTATTTGCCAGAAGAAGAAATAGAAATATAGATTTAAAAAAGGAATTCTTTCAAAGATTCTTTGTATAAAAACGGAAAGAATATTACCTGATAGGCATATTTGAAACGGGCAAGCAATTTAAAGTTAAAGTTTTTCATTAAAGGACGGCCATTGACCTAGTTAAATTAAACATTTTGTTAGTTACCTAAATTATTCTACAAGAGATGGCGACATACATACAAGGTTAAGAGTGTGGATAGTTTCCATTTTTGATGCTTATTATTGTTCCTATTGTTTTAAGTGTGTAATAACCAATGACGTATATTAAAGATAGACTCCGAATCCTATTGTTGTAACTTGAAGCAAATTGGGAAGTTCCATGCCCATAACTGTCATGGCCGAAAGCGAGTGAAGATGATGCAAAACACATGGGTAGCTGATTAATAGATTAATAATTCTTTCACACGCCGATCAGGAAGTGATAAGTTTATCTTTTCGTATACTTTGTATTTTATTATATTTTATAAACAATTCTTCGATCATGGTTTCAATTTCAATTTCGTTTCGATTGTCTTTCAGTTACGTATTTTCATTTTAGTTATGTATTTTTGATTTATTTTTGTGGAAAATGATTCCTGATCCTTTTTCTTGTCTATTTGTACAGTTGTACGTAGTTTAACTTTGAGGAATGGTTTTGAATTAATTATTCCTCAGGCCCAAAATCTTCAAAAATAAAGCAGCCAGACAGCTAATTATTCCACGGCTCACTCCTGCCCAGAACTATCATGGCTCAATTTGCCTCACTTTTTGCCGCAGTTAACAATAGGATTCGGAGTCTATCTTTAATATACGTCATTGGTAATATCAAAACCTCCTAGAAAGAAAGCCAAACAATGAAACGTCATACAGTGTTACATCATCATAAGTCGACCAAATTTAAGGCTTATCATTGGTAGAAATATGATGATATAACAATGTATGACGTTTCAGTTGTTTGGCTTTCTTTCTAGGAGGTGTTGGTAATATCCACAAATGAGAATAGATAATTGTGGATATTACAGGCTATTATAAGGATATCAATATTACAGGATATTATTTGAAATAGATATTTAGATCCACTTGAAATATCCCTTTATTTAAGAGAGTTTTTTCTCGATAATTTATTCCATTGGTCTCGTATATCTGACTTGTCAACTCATAATTGTTTCGATTAATAAAAACTATATATTAAAAATGGAATAGCTCAATCATATATATCTAACTCATGGATAAAATTATTAAACTCGCATATATTTTGCAAAAAACTTCAATAAAAAAAAAATTATATTGCAAACTTGATTGGCAAGTGCATTCAACTGCAAATGACCACTAAAACTTTTATCATGTATTTAATTCATAAATTTTTCAAAAATCGGAGAAAAACAATTTAAATACACGAAACATTTCTTCAGAATATTATATTAATACTATTTAGAGTCTATTGTATCTAATAACCTACTTAATTTTATAAGAATAGCAAAAGATACGAAGTAATTGCTTATTTATATTCTGTATGAGTATATATGAAACATAAGAGGATCTAGAAAAACAGATGAATCTAAAAGGAAATAATTATTCATTGTGCTAGATGATGATTTAAACATAATTTACGTCTAGAAGTTTTATTTCTAATTGCTATTGTTTATAAAGATCCATTATATCTTTCACTTAAAATTATACTCATCATGTTCTGGAGTGAAAACTTACAGAAAGATGTTCATTTGATATAATAAAAAGATTAAAAACTGAATTATTACTTTTAAATTATACCGCAGTTTATTGTTAATTTTATTTGAATTTAAATCTAAATACGAGAAACAATGAGACATTGCTGAGTCATTTAAACATTATAATGTCCTGTTTTTTTGAAATCAGCGCAGTTGTTATTCAACTTATCCTAATTCACTCTTCAATTTAATAAAAATCTAAAGCGATGTCTGGATTTTCACTTACTAATATTCTCTTTATTATTATTTTTACTAAAAGAACTATAAGTGAGTACTTTTTAAGCGTTCTTTAAACACATATTTTGTCTTTAGATAAAAAATTAAAAGATTTAGTCTACTGCTTGATTTTTTTTTTAACCAGTTAGCCGATTAGTAGTTATCAATTAGAAAAGTCATGAGAGGAAATACATTAAAAAATAATGAACTCCGAATTCCAATGGATACTTGCAGTAATTAATTTACACCTAATCCCGATACTGATAAATAACATTTTCTTTAATTTTGTTTAATTAGGTTCAGAAGAGTTTTGCGGGTCCCCGGCGATACCATTTTTTGGACATGTGGAACCAGATTTGGATTCTTATGAATTAAATATTCATGTGGCATATAAGTGCAACGCAAGTTTCGTTCTATATGGCGTAGAGAGAAATATCTGCATCGGACACGGCATTTGGAAATACAAACCTCCAGAATGCAGTAAATAAATTAATAAATGATTTGAATAAGGTTACTTAATAAAAGAATGATAAAAATATTCAATATCTACATTAGGATTAAATTTTTTATTTGAGAAGAAGATGGCCCTTTTGACTGGTTTTGATGGAGAGACAGTATTAGTTGACCACAATTTCACGACTTGTCATGATTTAGCTGATGTTCAAGCTGAGAATCACACTTTGACGATATCGGCAATTAAAACTGAATCGGCTGTACCTCAGAGATTAACAATAACGATCGATTTCAGTCTACAAGATCAAAAAGGTTAGTGATTCTACACTGAAATAAAATTAAATACTTAAATTTATTCCGAGTTCCTAAGAAAATTATACGCCCTTGAATATTTCAAATTATTAATAACTTTTAAAAATTATTCAAACTTCAAACCCTCGTTAAACCGAATAAGTGAAACAGTTATATTATTTAATTTTACATGTAATTATTTCGAATATTTTATATTTTAAAGTGCAACTTTTCACTATTTTATTTAATGAAAACGAAATAGGAAGTGATATCAAGAACATTAAATGCAATCAGACTTTCGGTAAAGCTTTTTGTTTTGAGAATTTATTAAATTTTTAAAATTCTTTATACATTAATAAATTTTATTACATTTAGATTTTTATGAGGATCAATATGATACTAAAAGATTGAAATGGACGGCAAACTGTGGCTATAGGAACATAGTGAATGAAAGTGAAATTAAAATTCAATTAAACATGCCTAATGAAACTGAAATCTGTGAAGTACAGCTGTTTTTAGGTGCATTTTAATTCTTGGGCTGTACTGTTCATATTTAAGATCTTCTATTTTAATCGATATTATTTTTTAATAGGAGAATACGTTGAATGTGGAAAGCCGGATATTCCTCCATATTGTGAATTAGTTAAGAATGGTTCGTCTAACATATACAAAACTGTGAAATACAAGCCCCAAACTGGCTACGTGTTAAAAGGGAAAAACTACAGAAAATGTGATGGTGGCTCTTGGTTAGGAAATGGTCCCATTTGTGAAAGTAAGGGAATGACTTAGAATATCTTTAACAGAAATTTTATTTTAATAATGGGGTACTTACGTGGATTTGTTACCACATTACCCCAAAAGTGGAAAATTGAGTGAGAAATGTTAGATCATCGTATATGAATTTTTTTATTTTTTTTTTTCAATAGGAGCTGTTTATAATAAGACGTATTTCATTAGCAGGGAAAGAGAGTTTGGTAATGTTTTACTAAATTTTCTTTTAAAAACTTACAAGGACCACACGGATATGTTATCATGGATTTGGTTGAAATTTTAGGAGGTTAATCTACTCTACAACATTATTATACCTTCTGTGTGAAAGTATTTGAATCAATGGTCTTTCGTTTCGGAGAAAAAAATAAAATAGTTTTCATTTATTATTTTAGTGTCAGATAACCCAAGTGGAAAGAACGGTATAAAACTTAACAGCGGTGGCGCAATGGCTAACGTCAGATTCTGTAGATTTACTAGATTTATTTATTACGATAACTTCAAAGCGAATTAACTTTTTCACACTCTCTTCACACAATTCCTTTAATATGGGACAGAACACGAACAAGTTCAAACTTGAGATAGCCGGAATAGGTACGTGCTCTAATGGCACATGTTCTAATGGTACCATGATGATACCCCCTTAAAAATTTCCTGTAACCAGATATGGCATGTAATATATCAAACAAATCATCAAGACATGGGAAGAACGAATATATGAGAGTAATTAGTGATAGCAGATATTGGACAGGTGGCACGTGTACGCGTTAGTATGTCTCATGAATGAATGTCACGCGTAAATAATGATAATGGCAATGGTTTAGTAGTAGGTACATTTTAATGGTATCATATGGTACCGTTGGAAGTTTCAATGCTAAGATTTGGCTTATTATATATCAAACAACTCGTAACAACGTGTCATGAGTGAATATAATGAGGAAATAATAATAGTGGGAATTGATTTAGTAGCACATGTCCTAATGATACCATATGGTATTACATGGTACCGTTGAAACTTTCAATGCTAAGATATGGCATAATATATCAAATATTTCGTAACAATGTTTCATGAGTGAATATAACGAGTAATTATTGATAGTGGGAATTGGTTTACTAGCACGTGTCCTAATGGTACCATATGGTATTGTTGGAACTTTCAATGCTAAGATATGGCATATAATATATGAAACAACTCCTTACGAGTTAGTAGACGTATTGTTATCCATTGCATATTGCTGTTAGGCTTAATAGTATCTAAAACTAATTACTATGAGACGCATAGCTAATTGGTAGTAATTAATCGCTTGCCTCAATGATAGATGATAACATAGAAACATTTTATAATTGAATATGAAAAAATAATAGATGCCTACATATAACTCTTTAGCAATTGAGTCTCACTTTTTTTAACATTATGTGGGAATGCCTACAAATTGAAAAATTTTTATTTGTTCAAGTATGTACAGAATAACATCACTCTCCATTTAACATAAGTTTGTTCGTTTAAAGTCTCTCTATGCATTTGTTTACTCAAATAGTAGTTTACAATTTAGTCTTTCTCAATGTATGTATTTTCTTTAAAGTGTTTTAAAATGTAGGTTAATTCTATGTATCCATGTATGATGAAAATATGCTCCCTTTATCCGCTTTGGCGGTAATATCATTCTTGTTTTTACCTGTGACGTTGCTTATACAGGGTGAATACAACAGAGACAAATGAAGAAAGAGACTGGCAACGACCTCCCCTCTAGTGGTGCCTTCGCGCCGCCATTATGGGATTGGCAAGAAACGCTGATCTTCGGAGGCAATGCATGTGAATCAATCGCAAACAATTATTTTTTATAATATCTAAGATATCTGGATGAATTTATTATGGAATCCACCAGAAAAATTTGCTCTATTAAACAAAAATTAATCATCTAAATCGGCCCATCCGATAAAAAGTTATTTGGTGATAAACAAAGTTGTTCTTAAACATAAATTTAAAAAAAAATAGTTTAAATGGAAAAAGAGGAAGAGATTATACAATTAACTAGAAAAATTCTCCTTTATAAATTATAATTTGAAAGTTAATAAAATAAAATATACAGTTCACGAATTATAATCCAAATTATTGTTGATTTGTACGAGATGTACAAATTATAATCTCCCCTTCTAATAACTAACTGGACCACATTCTCATACATATTGGTCAAATCGGTTTTTTTTTAAAGATCCAATACTTCAGTTCACAAGTAATTATATTATTAGGTTATTGCTTATTACAATATTTGGATTAATAAATTGATTATTTTATTGAACCGAGAATTATTTCTTCCTTTTCGTTTTTTGTTAAAAAAAACAAACAACAATTTAAGTACCTTTTCAAAAGAATTTTAGGTTACCAGATTTTCTTTTAATTTAAAATTTTAAAATATTTTAAAATCAATTAGCTAATATTTGATAAATTATGCTACGTTTGTTTATCGATAGCAATTAAACTTTTAAATATCCTTCCAGTTTAAATGTCCTGCCTTTACAAATAATTCATTATTATCAGATTAACAAAAATTAAAATTGCATTTTTTTATTATCTTAAAACAATTTTGTGACACAGCTTTAAAAATTTTTTACAGTATAAAACATCTAACTGACATTTCAGTAAACCTAAGTATAAACGTTTTAAAAAAATAACTGTCACTTAAGAAATAAGCACCAAGCTCTTACATCCGAATATAATAGATATTTTAAAGCTAAACGAAAAATTAAAAAGTAAAACATTTGCACAGTAGATTTCCGAAGGATAACATTCTTCGTAGAAAGTGGATACATACGTATTTTATTACTGCAACAAAATTATACAGCATTTTTCATTAAACTGATTACATTAATGATAAATTGATTGGCATTAAATTTACCAGGTTAAAATTGAGTGCAGGGCACAAAACATTAATTCATGTATAACTCTGATGAATATAATCATGAATCCATATCAGATGATGCGTCTCAATATTATCCAAATCCCTGAAATTAAAATCTTGTCAAAATGTTGTGTTTCGGTTGTAGAATATATTGCAGGATTTGTTTCTATGTCTGTAATTAAATCTGTAATTTAGATGTAAAGAAGCGTTGAAAGAACAATGTCAGAGCTGCCACAGCCTTAATTTCATTGTGAAAAAAATTAAAGAGGCCTTATCACACCATCGAAAAATGTAGTAAACCTGTGCAAAATTTCAGAAAAAATCATTAGGAGTGAATTTTATATTCTAGGAGAGCAAACAGCAATTAAATTAAATACGCCTAACAAAATTCTAACAAAAACATTAAATTTTATAACTGAAAACAAAATAATATTTTCACTAATTTAACTCGCCATTCATTTGAAATGAGTCCTTCTGACGATCATTTGCTTCGACTTAATAGACTTATTGTCATCACATACTATAATATTCGCTATCACCATGAAACCAAACGGCTGACAGAAAAAATAAGTGGAGAAAATATAAGCAGTGTCTTATCACGACTTCTATAAAAATCAAAAAAGAAT
>JAHWFO010098874.1:0-10693 GCA_023313115.1 Rhysida immarginata | reverse complement strand
AATACAGGGTGAGACACGAGTGGCCCCTACCCTCCTCACCTTCTGCTCGAGCTTCTATCGACGGTTTCTGAACAGTCGCAAAGAGGTCATCAAAAGTTGGCGTATCAAACCGATTTGGTTTGAAGACCTCCGACAGCTGTTCAGAAACCACAGGTGATGTAGGTGGGGGTGATGTAGGCGGGGGTGATGGTGTACAGCGCCTTTTTGGTGGAGTTGGGGGTCTGGGGATATCGGATCCGTCTATTTCGGAATAATGTAAGGGTTTGCGGCGCTAAATATGAAAATACAAATTAATATATCAAAAAGAACACTTTAAACAAAAAATAAGAATGTAAAAGATAAACTACTAACTGGCTCAATTCTAATAAATTCCCCTGCCTCTACTCTGGAATTAGAAGTTTGAGATGCTGGTGAATTGATCTCGGTCTGAATAAAAGAAAAGAAAAAAATGTAAAATAGAAAAGATAGAAAGAAAAAGAGAGAAAGAAAATGGAAAAAAATTTCATACTGAAAGAGATGGTTGCTAACGCACTCTGTAGAAACCAGGGCTGGTATCTACAGCGCTAGATGATGAACTTGAATTAAATGACGAGTAAGCCACTAAAGAACAACCCCCAAAGAGTAAGAGATAGAAAGAGATAATAATAATAATAATACTTACTGATCAAACGTTGATTCACGGGTGAATGTGGTTGAAGAAATGGCGATACTTGAAACTCGAACGAAAATTCGATAGGAGAATCAGTGACTGGACGAGCAAAATATCTCGGTATTTAAGCAAAAGTAGGTATAGTATTAATTAACATATATTATCATGTATTAACCAGTAAGGTGAGAATTTAACATGTCAAGCTCAGAGCGACCCAATAGTAAGAGCAATAAATGATGTTCTTAATTGAAAGAACTGCCCATTCGAAATGATGATAAATGAGGGAGATGATGTAATAAGCGAGTAGGGGTGGGTTATGGACAAGCGTGAACTTGTTGAATGAATCATAAATTTCAATTGTGGGGGTTGTTGAATGAAGCATCAATTTTCTATATAACAGCTTTTATTGTGAACATTTAGAAAATGGATAGATATACTAAAAATTTAAATAAAAGTCTGAATATGATGGAATGACATTAGCAGGTCTAATTCGGAACGAATCAGATGTGAGAAAACACATGAAGTGATAGCATGTATTAAAACATCGTCAATGTCAAAGAAAAATTTAGAAAAGAATTATAGCTAACTGAGAATAAGAAAAATCATTGGGATTTTGTAAAAATACTTAGCAGTCGCAATGGATGCTAAGCCATTTGAAGGACCAAAGTCGAGATTAATACAGAATATATGTATGTGGTTAATAATAATGATAATAATAATAACATTACACTTTATGAAAAGGCACGAAGAAATCGTGAAAATAATGTTAACCTTAAGGGATAACAAGAACTCTGAGAATAAAACAATTTTATATTAAAAAAGTTAGAAAAAAGGCACTAGTGGGAAATAAAATTTAGAAAATAATACACTATCATAAGGAATCAAGCATTTAAGTCGTAGAAAAGGGAGTAGGGACAGCCATGACGTCAGATGGGGGTCGTATAATGAAGAGAGAGAGCGTGGGAAGCATTAGGAACAATTATGTAGGGGTTGTTAAAGGAAGCTGCAAGTTCTTAATATAATACATCCTCAAAATAGAAATAAGCATATACGTAATTGAATTAAGCATATAATGCGTAAAAGAGCGAGGGTAGAGTAGACGTGATGTCAGATAGGACCCATATAATGGTGAGAAAGCGTGGGAAACGTAATGAACAATTGTGGGGGTTGTTGAATGAAGCATCAATTTTCTATATAGCAGCTTTTATTGTGAATATTTAGAAAATGGATAGATATACTAAAAAATATATATAAAAGTCTGAATATGACGGAATGACATTAGTAGGTCTAATACCGAATGAATCAGATGTGAGAAAACACATGAAGTGATAGCATGTATTAAAACATCGTCAATGTCAAAGAAAAATTTGAAAAGAATTATAGCTAACTGAGAATAAGAAAAATCATTGGGATATTGTAAAAGTACTTAGTAGTCACAATGGATTCTAAGCCATTTGAAGGACCAAAGTCGATGTTAATACAGAATATATGTATGTGGTTAATAATAATGATAATAATAATAACATTACACTTTATGAAAAGACACGAAGAAATCGTGAAAATAATGTTAACGTTAATGAGTAACGAAACAACGTTAAAATAAAAAGATGTTAAAGTAAAAAAGTTATAAAAGGCACTAGTGGGGAATAAAATTTAGAAAATAATACACTAGCAAAACGAATCAAGCATTTAAGTCGTAAAAGAGGGGGGTGGGGCTAAACATAACGTCTGATGCCAGGGGCATATGGGAGCAGGAGTTTTCATTGTTAACATAAAGCGGGGTGAGGGGGGTAGTGCAGAGCAAATTGGTGGGAACCGATCCCCCAGTCCTCGGGTGAGCTTTAGTCTTTTAGAAAGCGAGGCCGGAGCAACACCAAGCAAAAGTCTTCAAAGGAGATGTCTTCAACAAGTAACGAGAAAAGTAGGTAGAAATTACTTGTAAGAGAATTTAGAGTACATTTTTAAAAAATACATAGAGTAGCCCACTAATTAGAGTTTATTATATGTATATTTTAAAGTATTAGGAGTCGCTGTGGAACTCAACGCCATTTATATGAGCAGCGGAGTAATACTTGTAAAAGGAATTTCATTTGTATGCATATATAATCTCTACCTATTAGATTATAATGCTAGAGATTTAGTTGAACACAAAGGCGAGCGAATGACAGGAAACTACAGTTTCCTATTACCTACAGATGAAATTAACATAACTGATGAAGATTGGAAAAGAATAAAAAAAAAGATGAACTATAACCGTGTATTTCACGATGAGTTGCCTTATTCACAACTAACAGCACAGCTTGAACATTGGAAAAACGCTTTTAATACATTCTATGGTTATGGAACTGAACAATGTCAAATGTTGAGTAAACTACTAAAAGTGCGTGTGCATGATGCCGAAAAGTTGGTAATACCCATGGCTGAGGACGACTCTCACAATCCTATTTTTAAAAATAAACCAGACTACGGATTTTGTTCGGGGGCGCGTGAAATAGCCACGCGACTAGAAAGAGATTATTTTTTTCATGTACCATATAATTAAACGTTAAAAATGTGTGTAAAACGTAATCTTCAATTCGAATAATGATAATAATTTAGATTAGCCTAAAGAGTAGACATGATGGCAGATGAGGAGGGGTATGTGAGCAGGAGTTTTCATTATTAACATAAAGAGGGGTGAGGGGGTAGTGCAGAGCGAATTGGTGGGAACCATTTCCCCAGTCCTCGGGTGAGCTTTAGTCTTTTAGATAGCGAGGCCTGAGCAACACCAAGCAAAAGTCTTCAAAGGAGATGTCTTCAACAAGTAACGAGAAAAGTAGGTAGAAATTACTTGTAAGAGAATTTAGAATTAGTTTTTAAAAACGCATAGAGTGGCCCACTAATTGGAGTATATTATATGTTTATTTTAAAGTAATAGGACTTGCTGTAGACCTGAATGCCATTTATATGTGCAGCGGAGAAATACTTGTAAATTCAATTTCAACTGCTTGCATATATAATCTGCGTTTATTGGAGAAAGAAGAGATATATGAATTAGATATTAGATGGAAACGGATTAGCGGGTATTATAACTTCTTATTACCTGCCAATGAAATTAACATAACTCCTGTAGACTGGTTAAGAATAAAAGAAATAGATTACATGTATCCAGGGATAAAATCAATCTTTTCCGGACATTTACCCTATTCGCAATTGATGGTGTTGATTGAAAAATGGAAGAAGGAATTTAAAACATTTTATGGCTATGGAACAGAACAATGTGAAATGTTAAGCCAGTTATTTCAGGCAGATGTTCAGGATGCAGAAACATTGATAACCCCAATACCTGAAGAGGGCACGCATAACCCGATATTTAATAAACAAAATGAAAATTATTGTACTTGCTCAGCTGTGCAAGGAGTAGCTCGACAACTAGAACGAGAGTTTTTTGGTGAATGTGTAAATGATGGGAATTTTTTGGATTTTTAAAAAATAAATAAATAAATAAATAAATAAACTGAATTAAAACTTGTACTTTGTGTCAATGCGTATTTTTTTTACACCTAATTACATTTGAATTAATTTCTAATTGCATTCATTTTAATTTGAGTTAAATTCAGAAAAGACAAAAATTTATTTTTAATTAATTTGAACTTGTCAACATTTTAAAATGAAAAAAATTGGCTTAGAATTAACTTAATATTGGATAAATTTGGAACTGATGATAATTTATTTTGAATTAATTTGGAACTGATGATAATTTATTTTAAATTAATTTAGATTAGAATTAACTTAATTTTGAATTATTTTGAAACTGAGCACCTTGAATCAATAATGATAATTTGGAAGAGTAGTTAACGAATAAAATAAAAAAAATCCGGTTGTTTTAAACGCAATAGAAAATTAGTAATTAGGTAAAAACGAACATGATGGACCAGATTAGGCCTAACCTAAAAACCCATCCATCATCATTAACTCAACGATCAATCAATCAAACAACTGTCAACCCTTTGGTTACCTGTAACGTAACATCACCATACCTGTAAACCCTTTGGACACCTGATAGGTAACAGATGGACATCTCTACCCCCTTTCCAGTCATAGGCCTAATTAAAAACCCATCCATCATCATTAACTCGACGATCAATCAAACACCTGTCAACCCTTTTGACCCTAAACCCTTTGGTTACCTGTAATGTAACACCAACATACCTGTAAACCCTTTGGTCACCTGAATACCTTGTAACCCTTTGGACCCTTGGTTACCTGTATGTCAACACCTGTTTATTCATTAAAATTAATTAATTATCATTAAATTCAATTAAAAACCAATTCATTATCATTAAAATCAATTTAAATCAATTAAAAACCAATTAAAACAATAAAAAAACCATTTATCTTAACCCTTTGACACCTTTTAACCCTTTAAACACCAAGTAAAGGGTTGCACGCGCCTCCCCCCTTTCCGCCAATGCTGGTGCTATACTACTCATGATATATATTTTTCATTAACAATTATTATTTCGAAATCTGAGATAGACAATGACCTTCCTCATGGTTTGAAGGTCAAGTATGCCAAATTTCTTTAAGATCGGAATAAAACTGTAGATTAGTATAAAAAGCAAATAAACCCACAAACCCACAAACAAACAAATATCCTTCTTTATATATGTAGATAGATTTGACATCTAAAAAAAACAAAACAATAAAAAGGCAATGCTGCATGCGTTGATAACTATGGCGCACAATGTATTCCTTAATGTTAGCTTTTTTGAAACGCTTTTACCTGTGTTTACGCAAACGAATATGCAAAAAAATATATTGTGCACATCTACAGCACAGGACCTTTCCAACCATATACGTTTCATTCATATTCGTCCACGTTAACACAGGGAAAAGTGTATAACAAAATATGCGTTACCGTATTTATTTATAGATTGTTTTAAATAAAGCAACAAAGCGTGAAAAGAGAAGTTTTTAATAAAGCAACATCATTACGGTGGAGCACGAATGCTACAAAACAAATGAGAACTCCAATTGCAAACTCAATAAGCGAAGCGTCTCCAACCACGTCGTATATTCAATGAAAAAAATTCTATTTGGCGCGCTTTTCTATTGTTTACATTTCATTTTGCATTGTTGAATCGATTTTAGAGGAAAAAAATTTTTTCTTATGGGAAATCATTGAGAAAATACTTTTTCTGGTGATTATTCCTCGATGGCTTGATCGATTTTTCTGAAAATACTTCAAAACCATCTATGTCCTACTGGGATTTATTGAGCAAGATTTGGTTGAAATCGGTCAAGTGGTGTCGGAGCAGTTAGAGGACAAAGGTTTTACATTCGGGTCGGTAAAGAGCTTGGCTCACGCAGCTCAATGAGCCCTAAATTTGGTCGACTAATGATGATGTAACAATATAAGATGTTTCCCTAGACAGAAGGCCTGCGGACAAAAGGTGTATACATTGTTACATCATCATCAAGCGGCTATTGATAATCGTATTTCTACCAATTATAAGCCCTAATTTTGGCCGCTTGATGATCATGTAACCTTTTGTCCGCAGTCATTCTCTCCAGGAGGTATTGAGTGTTAGCTGGGGTCTGTCTTTCGTCGGCTATGGCATGTGTTAATTTCATCATCTATTGTTAAGGAAAGACTCCCATGCTAAAATGGTTATTTTCGCCAAAAAACTAAAAAAAAAATTTTTATATAAAATAATTCCTTGATATATTGTTATAATATAATCGTTTTCAAAACTTGAAATATTGCATTATATATATGCAAAAAGAAATCAATGTGGATACCACTACAGTATGAATATTTAAAAAAATATTATAATTTGGAAAAGCTATAAAATCTGTTCTAATTGTCGCATCAATATAATTTTTTTTATTTTTTTATTCATAAATTCTGCTAAAAGATCCGCGTATTTTTATTTCCCATCAACAGATAGAAGCACTTGTTTTTTTACTTCAAAATTAGCTTCTGTTTTTATCGGCCAACAACAGATGGCAGCACTTGATTTTTTACTTCAAAATTAGCTTCTCTGATTGGCCAACCTCAGCCAATACCGCCTAGAGAGAAAGCCTGCTCACGGAAAGATCATACATTGTTACATCACCTACGGTAGGGCGTAGCCCCCGAGAAAGACAGGCCCTGGCCGTGACCACCGAGAGAGAAGGCCTCCGCACTGAAGTTTAATACATTGTTACATCATCATAGTGCTAATTCAGGGCTTTGTATTGGTTGAAATACGAATAACAGTGCACTATCTATGATGATGTAACAATGTATTACGTTTCATCGCAGAGGCCTTCTCTCTCGATGGTGACGCCCAGGCGCGGAAAAGTCATGTGATCATCTTAGTCCGAATAACAATGTAACTTTCATTGTTTCCATCATGGATTTTAATAATCGGCAATTTTTCGTTTGTTGGAAACAATGAAGGTTACATTGTTAATCGGACTAAGATGGTCAGGTGCAATGACGTATATTAAAGATAGACTCCGAATCCTATTGTTAACAGCGGCAAAAAGTGAAGCAAATTGAGCCATGACAGTTCTGGACAGGAGTGAGCCATGGAGTAATTAGCTGTCTGGCTGCTTTATTTTTGAAGATTTTGGACCCGAGGAATAATTAATTCAAAACGATTCCTAAAAGTTGTTCTGCGTACAACTGTACAAACAGACAAGAAAAAGGATCACGACTCATTTTCCACAAAAATGAATCAAAAATACGTAACTAAAATGAAAATACGTTACTGAAAGACAATGGAGACGAAATTGAAACCATGATCGAAAAATTGCTTATAAAATATAATAAATACTTCAAATACAAAGTAAACGAAAAGATAAACTTATCACTCCGTGATCGGCGTGTGAAAGAATTATTAATCAGCTACTCTCGTGTTTAGCCATGTGTTTTGCATCATCTTCACTCACTTTCAGCCGTGACAGTTATGAGCATGGAGCTTCCCAATTTGCTTCAAGTTACAACAATAGGATTCAGAGTCTATCTTTAATATACGTCATTGGTCAAGTGACTTTTCCGCACCTGGGGCTACACCTCCTAGAAAGAAAGCCTGTGCACTGAAAATTCATGCATTGTTACATGATCATAAGAAGTCATAATTAGGGTTTATTATTGGTAGAAATACGATTAACAATACCTTTTTATGATGATGTTGTAACGGGCGAAAGCGCATTAGGTCGTTTTTTCTTGATTGACGCAACGTTCCCCGTTCAACGCTCTTCCTAAACCGGAAAATAAAAAAGGCAACAAAATATTAACAAAGAAGTTTCTAGTTTTCGTCATCAATCCAAATATTAATCGAACATTAACGAACTCAGACGCTCATCTTCATATTAATCCTTCCGAGGATAAAGGAAAGAAAGAGGTTCATGTGCTAGGTTATAAAATAAGATTTCCACAAGAACAACCATGTCTGACAAAAAATAACCGGGGCTTTATTATTCTATTTCGTCGACTATAGAAATATGCAACAGATCAAGAAAACTTTTCTATAAGGTAAGACGTTCTGTCAAGTGTCTTTACAGTTGTATCCTTATTTTTATTTATTTATTTTTTGTTTATTATTATCGCCACCGGGCGTTCAGAAAAAAAAGAATAAAAAATTATAAAAAAGGTATATTTAAAGTAAACAGATTTAAATGTTATTGTCCTTTGAAAATTCTAGAGTCGTCTAGAGTTTAGGAGTCCATATTAATTTGCATAAACATCTCAAGAAAGTCAGAACGGTAGTCTCAAATCTTGTTTGTGGCGTTTGCTTTTTCAAAATCTTAGAGGTATGAGTTTAAGTAACAGCAAGAGGGAAGGGAAAATTAAGTTCTATCATAACAATAACGGAGAAGAAGGAGGGAGACTCAAAGTCGCAAAACACACGGCTTTGAGGATGTTAGTAGGGAGCTTACTGTACTAAACTAAAATATACTCTTACGACACCAACGGTTTTTTTTCCATGCTCGATTACGCCGGTTTCATCGTCGCAAATGACTTTGTTGAGTAGAACTTGTGAGGTATCTCGTCGCAGACCCATTTCTCCTCAGTGAGAAATCGAATGACCTAAGAAAAGAAAATACACAAAAACGGCATAATCGATAAAGGTTACTTGATGATATCATGGCCCAATACTACGTTCAATACCGAAAAACATTTCTTGTCTCAATCTCGTTTTCCGTGTATTCGATGTTTGATCATCTAATTGTCCCATCTATAAAAACTTCAATTATTGACCGTCATTTATAACGACGTCGAATTCTGGCCGAAATAATTCATCTTCGCTTTCTATCGTGACATCTTTCGTCTCATCGGTAGAAACTCGAGTAACTTTTTTTTTATGCCAAATCATCATCTGGGAAAAGGTTCCTTTAGTTCATCCAAGTCTCTCTTCATTATCATGTTTCAGCGATGGCTGCCGCCGTTCTACTACTTATTTTCTTATAAAAATCTCATCTCCTTCTTTTAACGACTCGTAGCTCGTATCTAAATATTCATTGTTGTCGTAAACGTGGATTCCAACCATTGTTTGTTACGACACCTCATAAAGACTATACACAATCTACGTTAACAATCAAACTTATACCCAACAATTTCGTAATGACGTAGTCGGAATCTACTTTCAAGAAATCGTTGAGAGACAAAAGAGAGGGGGGGGGGAGGGAAGAAAGAGCGAGAAGAAAGACAAAATTGTAACGTCAAAACTGACCGTTACAGTCCTCCCCCACTCAACGAAGAACCTTTGTAATAGGTTCGGCTAACGGCGACTTCTTCTAGTCAAATACGACAGTGAGCCCCAAAACTTCGAAGAGGGCGCTAAGGAGAGCGCGAGTTTCCCTTTTTTTCTTTATAATCAGGGGAGGAAAACAGTAACCCCTTGGCCACTGAAGTAGATTAAATGAGTTCAATCCGTCGTTTACGGTACTCTATACTCTCTTCTTCCGACAGGGGTGCCAACAACGGGTATCCTCATCAGCTCAGGAGGATACAAATGGGCTATTCAGTCGACGTCCTCATCGATTCGGGAGGACGAAATCTAATTCGAGAATCTCTTCTAGTTATTTTGTCGAAGTCCTCATCAATTTCTGGAGGATACAAAACTTCATTTCTGTTTTCAAACATAACATTTCTCTTCTTTTTCATTTTCTCAATAGATGAATTTCTTCCCTCATCAACCTTCTGAAGGGGGAGAAAAATTTATCTCCAAAGTCCTTTAATATCTCTTTAGCGGTCTTCGAAATATCTTCTGTAACTTCTGAAGAACGATGAACGTACTGTTTCCAACCATCCAACCCTGAACCAAAAGACCAAAACGTCAAAAAAAAAAAATTTTTTACCCTAAACCAAAAGGTACAACAATTCTTGACTGCCCGATGGTTCCCCTCTAGAAGTTCCTACCGGCATTCTTCGCCTTATCAAGGATTAAACTTCTCGAGAGAGACCATCCGAACATCAAGAACTGGAAAAAAATTTTGATTGGGTGGAGCTTAACTAAAACGCCCACGCCTCTCCAAAGTGGGGGGCAGCCGCCTTTCGACACTCCGCAAGGTCAACATCCTACTGGTATCTCTAACCTTATCAAGGAAGTACCAGGCGCTAGCATCGACGAGGTCAGACAATCCCACTATAGGAAGACATGGAGCTCCAAAAATAAAACCCAACCCCAACATCGAAAATTAAATTACGGTTGGAAAACAGCCACGCTCACTTTCCGAAAATAGACTGAGCTTTACATCATATCAAATTCTTCAATTTTTCTTTTGGATCGAATTTTCTAACGGCCAAAAGTAAGTTTAGATTCTCTGTCAAATTCACAGTGGGCTACATTTCTTCTACCTTGTTCGGCAATAGTCTTTACGTTGAAACACCCAAAAAAAAACAACGCTGCTAGCAATATTCGTCTTTGTATCTCCTCTAGACAAGAACCAGAATAAACCATTATACACATAGTCCGACATGATAAAATAATTTTTTTGTCAGAAAAAAAAAGAAAAGAGCCTCTGTAACGGGCGAAAGCGCATTAGGTCGTTTTTTCTTGATTGACGCAA
>JAHWFO010098871.1:0-19532 GCA_023313115.1 Rhysida immarginata | reverse complement strand
CCGACCAACTGACACTCTCAACGAAATGACGCTCGACGAATTGACCTTCGACGAACTAACCGCGCGACCAACTGACACTCTCAACGAATTGACGCTCGACGAATTGACGCCGACGAACTGACGCTCGACGAATTGACCCTCGACGAACTGACCTGATACCACTTAAGATGTGTCTAAAAAGTCAGACCAGTCACAAAGCTCATTTTGGAGCCACCAGTGACTGGCTCAAGATTTTGACTATGTCCGATCGACGTGGGAACGATGCAGGCATACGTAACTGTTTTTATTCATTTTAAATTTTCTCCCGATTCAGACGAAAACGGTTCATAATGTGACTAAAGCAAGTTAGTATCGAGTCAGTTACTGGTGGCTCCAAATCGAGCTTTGTGACGGGCTTTGACCGGTCAGACTTTTTAGACACATCCTTAATTGTTTGGGGGTGAAATCAAGGCTCATCTATCCAGATCAATGGAGTCTATATTTTCCCTAGCCCTACTAAATATTTATATCTATGGAGCTGCCAGGAAGAGTTCATACAGACTTCCCATGAGCAAACTCTTATATCTCCATTAACCAAAGAATGACTAGCAGCACAGTTTACAAATGCCTATAGATGAACTGGAAGCCCAGTCTCTGCCAGAACACTCCTGGGAGTGAAATAATAAATGATATTATAACTGGAGATAAGCCTACCAAGCATCAGATAAAGATTTTTCTATCGAAAAATGGAAGGAAAAATTCTGCGACCTGGGATCGAACCAGGAACCTCGGCTGTCATGGCCGACGCCTCTACCAGTTGGGCTATCGCAGACACCCGGCCAGCCATGCTGACTCAAGGTGTCTTAAAGACAACCAAGTTGTCATGGTTATAATATCATTTATTATTTCATTTATCTGTGAGTTCCACAAACTTTCTGATGGTTGGATAGGAAAGATTCTCGATCTGTGAGCCAGGTGCCTGCCTCCCATTGGGCTTTCAACCATGACAACTTGGTTGTCTTTAAGACACCTTGAGACAGCATGGCTGGCCGGGTGTCTGCGACAGCCCAACTGGTAGAGGCGTCGGCCATGACAGCCGAGGTTCCTGGTTCGATCCCAGGTCGCAGAATTTTTCCTTCCATTTTTCGATAGAAAAAACTCCTGGGAGATTATAATTGACTCGGCATGAGAATGAAATGGGGAAACCCAGCTCATCTCTGCTGGAGATTTGTAATGTGTAATGCATATAACTCTCGTGCAAACATGATTCTTTGCGAAGAATAGAACGTCGCTCTTTGCTTCAGCAAATCTTCCCCTATGGCAGTAATACAAACAGTAATTTTTGGGGTATAATACGCACCCCCTTCCCCACTTTGACCCTCCCTCCCGATCTCCCCCCTCCAAAATACGAGGCATGTTTTTTAAGTAAGTACCGTTTTGCGATTCCGCCGCCGCAGCGCTACGGTCGGCGTTCCGCGCATGCGCGCTGGTTAACTACATCTCTTGTCTACGCACTGACGCTATTACAGTCTGATTCTTCATTGTATACGTTGTTTACTGAGTGTTTAAGATGCCTCCGACAATCGTGAGTCCCGCCGATTGTGAAGTACGGGCTGTTATACGATTTCTTAGTGCTAAAGGCGTAAAACCGATCGATATTCATTGTGAGATCTGTGAAGTGTACGGACAAAACATTATGAGTGATGGAATGGTAAGGAAATGGGTGAGAGCATTTAAAGATGGCCGCACAAATGTGCATGATGAAGAACGGAGTGGGGGTCCTTCGGTCGTTAATGAAGATTTGGTGCAGAAAGTGGACGAAAAGGTGAGAGAAAACAGACGCTTTACACTTTCATCATTGTGCGACTGCTTTCCTCAATATTCTCGTAGTGTTTTGTATCGCATTGTGGCCGAGAACTTGAATTACCGGAAATTGTGTTCACGTTGGGTTCCAAAAATGTTGACGGATTTGCACAAAACCCAACGTTTAGGCAGTGCATTGACTTTCCTTGAGTGGTACCACAATGAAGGTGAAGATTTTTTAGACCAAATTGTTACTGGTGACGAAACATGGGTGGCCTACGTCACACCAGAATCGAAACAACAACCCATGGAATGGCGACATTCATCATCACCCAAAAAAGTGAAGTTTAAGCAAACAATTTCTGCCCGGAAAATCATGTGCACAGTTTTTTGGGACAGAAAAGGAGTATTGCTAGTGGAGTTTCTGCCTCGTAACGAGACAATCGATGCAGCGTCTTATTGTGAGACATTGAACAATCTGCGTCGTGCAATCCAGAACAAAAGACGTGGCAAGTTGAGTAAGGGTATCGTTTTGCTGCATGACAATGCCTGTCCACATGTGGCTAATCGGACCAAAGATCTCATCAAATCTTTTAAATGGGAAACTCTAGATCATCCTCCATACAGCCCTGATCTGGCGCCCAGCGACTACCATTTGTTCCTGCACTCGAAGAAACACCTGGGTGGTCAGCGTCTTCAAGACGATAACGAAGTCAAAACATTTGTGATACAGTGGTTAACAAGTCAGGCGGCAAAATTTTATGAGGAGGGTATTCAAAAACTGGTGCCACGTTATGACAAGTGCCTCAATATTCACAGAAATGATGTAGAAAAGTAGATTAAGGTACAGGCTTTCATGTAAAAATAATATTATTGCGATATCTTTGCACGTCTTTTTTTAATTCCAAAACGGTACTTACTTAAAAAACATGCCTCGTATATATGTATTTTTTTTAAAATCGTATCTTCATTGCGTTTATTATCAGAATATTAAAAACTATTTACATTTTATAATAAGTAGTATTGATTTTTTTTACTCCCTGCGTATTATACCTCGAAAATTACGGGGTACTTTTTAAAAACGGGCTCTTAAAAGCAGAAAATGAAAATAAGGAGTTCATCAAGGACTTTTAAAGACTGTATGAACCCTGTTTTCTGAAGCCAGTAATGAAATTGGAATGCATGTTTGAAAGAAGTGATACTTTTGATGGGACAATTTCAAAGGAGTTGGGATGTACGTTGTCGGTTCTCTGGTGAAACAGGCAAGGAACAAAAAGTCTTTGCGTGCAAACTTGGTAGTACACAAAGTGTATCAAAAGTCATCCGATTACAACATAAATTAGCGGGTCAACTTTTGACATGGAGTATCAACGTGGCCCTTGTTGGCTGTACAGCACAAGTCCACTTGATAACCAAATTTTCACCTATATACTGAAAGCATGTTTGGTGTCATTTTATTAATAGAGTTTTGAGCTTGTCCGATTTTGCTGGCAGGGAACAAGATGGCCACAATTAAAGCTGGTTGCCATCTCGACAAACTGCCAGGAGCACACTATGCCTTTCAGACGTGTCTGGGGAAACAAAACTTGATGATTCTCGGTTTCCAATGGAACGCAGATTGTTTACTTGTGATCCATGGTTGTGGAGCAATAGCGTTTTGAATTTGTTGTGCTGTTTGACCAGAATTAAATGCAGCTCTGAGAATGTGACGAGTTGTCCGTTGGTCAAGTGCACGGGATTGTCCAGAATCCTTGTTAGTTGCAAATTGCGTAAAGACTTTTGATACACGACTTTCATTGTTTGGGGGGATGCCCCTGCCCTCCTAGTCCAGGGGACCATAAGGCAGACACATGAAGGGAAGGATAAACCTTTATAGAGAACCTTGTGTAACAACGACAGTGAAAATTCAATCACAAAAAACAAAACTATTCTGTCCAAGCAATGTTGAATCTCACAGAAAGTTATCTAACGATGCAATAAACAAATTGCCTTTTACTGTACATGTAACGCCATTCCTCACAATTTGGGTGGTCTAACAACAACAGTTTTCTCCCTTTCCTTTTTTTTCATACATAAAAACATACATACAAATATTCATCCACACCCACTCACACATACACGCATACATGATTATACAAATGTATATTTTAATGAAATATTACCCCCTAAAGACGTGGCAGAAATGAGAAATATTGGTAATTATTCCCATAAGAAAGTAATACTAGAGGAATAGCCCCCTTTCAGAAAGAGTGAGCAAGGATTGCAGACTTCGCAAACTGCATTAGGTCTGTTAACAGGTTGGCACTCATCAAGGTTTGCTTCTAGTAAGGAATGGCGTAACCCTTTCTTTTGTGTGATGCATGTAGCTCCTCCCGTGCTTTTACAATGACTGGGTGGATGCTTTTGATACATGACTGTAGTGGTGATGAACTTTTTTAAGAGGTGTGGATGTAATCTCTAAATCTACTTTGACACATGGCTGTATGGGTTTGGAAGATAGTGAAAGAAATATTTGGGATGATTTACCCCCCAAAATGTAACTTCTACTAAATGTTACCTACCTATCCAGGAGGGTTATTCTTCTAATACAAATTAAAAATTTCCAAATTCTGTGCAAGTTATTTAAAATTTTATTTGTTAATGTACATAAAAATTCTTGTAATGATAACAATTTCTCAAGAACATAATCCTATCAACATATATTTGGTATTCAAACCACTTTTATAACATGATCTACTCTATCTTTCTTCGACATTTTTCATGACGAGCATAAACGAATCGTGGTTCGGCCCGTAACCATAATATATTCCTCATCCTGAAGATCTCGCAAGGCGTCTTCAAACATTTCTTTAGTAATTTGCTGAAAGAAAGAAAAAGATGACTTAGTTTCAAATCTGCACGTGATGATGTTTTTAGATGCTACAGAACATAAACCTTTTATTTATTTATTTATTTATCAATGGACGAGTCTACAGAATCATGTACATCGGTAATACTGAATTAAGGCTTAGAATAACTGAAGTAAGAAATATAAGCACAAGTATCGAGTAAACATAGTGTCTATACTGAAGGTTCCTCTCCTTACTCGCGTCTGTGGTCACGATCGAATGCGGGACAACAAACACGGCACGTGTAAGCTTTTTGCAGTATCTAAAATCTTAAAAAGAGTGTATTAACATTATTCACCTGTAACACTCTTTTTAGCTATAGAGAGGAAGGAATTTGTAGAAGTAAATTAAGCACTTCAAAGTACCTAGAAACTATGTAACCAGGGCGTAAATTGTAGATAAGTTGAAGACTTCAAAAACCATCAAAAGATCTAAATGTTTCAAAATAATACGTGAAATATAAAATATATTTATTGTAATGGAAATGAGTGTATTCCAATACACTAGGATTCATTCAAAACGGTAGGCCATTACATGGCTAGGTAAGAGAGCGAAGTATAGTTGCGCTATCTGTTGCCACACATTAATATATTTCATAATATCTCTGTAGTAAAGATTTAAACAAGAATGATTTTTACCGCCAAAACGGATAAAGGGAGCACATTTACGTGTTTATAGCATCATACATGGTTATATAGAATTAACCAACATTTTAAAACACTTTAACCAATTCCCATTATCATTATTTACTCGTTATATTCCCTCGTGATACATTGTTACGAGTTGTTTGATATATTATATGCCATATCTTAGCATTGAAAGTTTCAACAATACCATTTGGTACCATTAAAACACGTACTACTAAACAATTCACACAATCGTTATTTATGCGTTATATTCATTCATGAGAAATACACGTGCACGTGACACTATACCAATATCTGCTATCACTATTTTTTTTTTATATATTCATTCATGAGACGCCGTGACGATTTGTATGATACATTACATGCCATATCAGGTTATAGGAAATTGTTAAGGGGGTATCATAATGGTATCATTAGAGCACGTATCTATTCCGGCTATCTCACGTTCGTACTTGTTCGTGCTCTGTCCCATAGTAATGGATTGGTGAAAACAGAGTGTAAAAAAGTTAATTCGTTTTCAAGTTATTGTAATAAATAATAAGCTCCGTACGAATAATAAAATTCTTTTGATTTAGAGACTGTTCTGCCCTTTCAATCATCATTCACGTGCATCCTCCACGCGCACCATCTCATTAACATTTAGAGCACGTGCAGACCCGAACCGGGTATCTCTGCTAGTGTGCTAATAAAAACTGTTGCCCAGACAACAATGGTCACGTGTCTTTTCAGTTCCAACGTGTGCTTCAACAAGGGTTAAACATGCATCAACAATGGAAAACTGTTTCCATAACACTTTTTGGTGTCGGTTTTCGCATCACGTTTTTTGTAGATAGATGTCCAGCCTTAAAACATTATCACGTTAAAAACAAATCAATCAATTTTACAAAATATCTCGATATCACCTTCTAAGTACACAATTTGTCATTGCTGAGAAAAATTCCATAAATTAATTCATAGTTGTTGACTTCCAGAGAGTGGCCAGGAATGAAAAAGAATGATTTTGAAAATTTATTAGCACAAGACAGAAATAACACTACACGATTTGTTTTCCCCGCAACATACAAGTAGTGCTCCCACAGATGGGACAATCAATGCTAAGCAAAGGGAAACAGGATGACATCAAAACGCTTTTAAAGCATCTTTTTGTTAAATTTTTATCCTAATAATGAATTTTTTTATTTGTTTGGAAGATATTTTGATGTATTTTTGAAAGGAATTAATTTTTTGCTGTAGATTAAAAGGTAAAAATAAAGAAAGCAAAAAATTTAAAGTGCCAAATTGTAAGTTGGAATTTAAAAAAAAAAAAATTTTAAAGTCAAGTAACTGTCTGATATCTATTCAATTTTCTACACGTTTAACATTAAACCTCTGACGCCTTAAAAGTTCTTTTTTTTTTAAATTTACTTAAAAACACATGTATCCATTTTCAATTACTGTAAATCTTCTACTACACTAGTGTTTATAAAAATCGCAACACCCTGATGGAATGGTCTAATCCATATGCAATTTGCAATATTTGCATACAATGGGTCAGAGTATAAATGATTAGATTTTCAGAGTAATTGCTTGAAAGAACACCATGCCTCGACGACGACGAAGGGGACCATATCAACAGCTGACAGACTTTGAAAGAGGACGCATAATTGGTCTGCGTGAAGCGGGATGGTCCTATCGTGACATTGCTGCTCGTGTAGGACGTAATGCAACGACAATTATGCGTGCATGGAGGCAGTGGAGCGAAGAGAACGGGGCACGCCGAAGACCAGGCTCGGGAAGACCCAGCACGACGACACCACGAGATGACAGACACCTCTATTGCACGTGCGTAGCAGATCGTACAGCCACTTCCACAGTGTTAGCACAACAGTGGGGTGCTACAGTAGGCAGGACAATGTCTGCTAGCACTGTACGACGCCGTTTGATTTCCAGAGGATTGATGGCACGAGTACCATTGTTGTGGATTCCTTTGACTCAAAACCACCGGCGCCTCAGGTTGCAATGGGCCCATCGACACCAACAGTGGCAAGCTGAATGGCAACAAGTTGTGTTTTCGGATGAGTCAAGGTTTAACTTGCAGCACCATGACGGCAGGATACGAGTCAGAAGACATCGTGGCGAGCGCGACCTTCCGGAATGCATCCTGCAGCGTCATTCAGGACAAACGCCAGGGGTGATGGTGTGGGGTGCAATCGGTTACCGTGGCCGTTCCCGTCTGATCAGAATCCATGGCAATCTGAACAGTGACCGGTACATCAGGGAAGTTGTGCAACCCGAGGTCATCCCCTTCCTGCAGAACCTTCCAGGCGCTGTATTCCAACAGGACAATGCCCGACCGCACGTGGCCAGAAATGTCCTCGCCTTTTTCCAAGCACATCAGACGCCCTCGTTCCCCTGGCCTGCTCGTTCACCAGACATGTCCCCAATCGAACATGTGTGGGACAGGGTTGCTCATCGATTGGCTCGTCAGACTCCTGCAGCAGCAACTGTGGATGACATGTATACCCGTGTAGACAGAGCATGGCAGGACATTCCCCAGGCCCTTATTCAGAGTTTGTTTGACTCAATGCCACGACGTTTAGAGGCTGTAATTGCATCCCACAGTGGTTTCACCCGATACTAATGTGACAATAAAACTCATTGTATTGACCTGAAAATCTAATGGTTTCTTTTCTCACCCATGATATGCAAATGCTCCAAATTTAATGCAGATTGGGCTATTCCATCAGGGTGTTGCAATTTTTATAAACACTAGTGTATAATGAAACCCCTTGTATAATGCGACTCCACTTTTTCGGCCCAAAAAAACAGTAAAAATGCTATCCTCTTGTATAATGCGATCCCCATTTTTGACTCCTCGCGAGAAATAAAATGTGCAAAAATATACACAAAAAAAATCTTTATTTTTAAATAATCTGGATCTTAAAAATGTAGAAATGTAAAAATGCATTTAAGTGAACTTTCTTGTCTTTGTTCAAAATTGTATAAAGTTTAAATTCACCAAAATTCAATTCATTTTTGGGACATTTGCCCCAATAAAACCTTACATAGCCTCGTTTATAGCCTTACATTGATAGGGAAAGCTTTCCCACTCACGCATCAACTTTATACACTGGTGGCCAAAAGTTTGGACCAACCAGCAAAATCAAGAAAAAATGAATTTATACTAAAAATATTTTACACCTATAACAACTCTAAGTAAATTTGAAACAATATTCAAGGAAGAAACTAAATTTATTTCTGCATCATTGCTTTTTTATTACCTTAAATCAAAATAAGACTGGCCAAAAGTTTGGACCAACATCACAAACATGCAAATAATTTGCATATTACAAGTCATCGTGTTGCGTGGTGAGCACTAAAACCATGTTATGTATTGTACAATGTTAACTGAAGGCCAACGAGAGCGAATTAGAAATTTTAACAAGCAATTTATTTATAAACTTCAAAAAAGTTGCTGAAATCTCCCGTGTGAGCTATAAATCTTTATCAGAATTGTTAAAAATGTTAATTGGAAAATAGGACGATCTTGTGCACTGACTCGAAGAGACAAATCAAGAATTAAGAGACATGTTAGACATGACATTACATCTGGGCATGTAGTCAACACCACACAAGTCAAACTTAATCTGCAACTTGCTGCCTCAAGAAGAACAATTCGCAGCGAACTACGTGCTCAGAACTTTTCCCAAGAAATTATACCCAAAAATTGCCACTAACACAGAAATACATGTAGGAGAGACTGGAGTTTGCTAAGACACATCTGTGTGAAAACACAGACTTCCAATTGGTTGTGTTTTCTGATGAAAAACGAATCAGTTTGGATGGCCCTGATAATATAGCTTCTTATGAAGAGCATCGTGATAAAGAAACACTTGTTCCACTGCGAATTAAGTGCCAAATGGGTGGTAGTGGAGTGATGATTCTGGGTGCCATTGAAAGCAACGGAAAGTTGAAGATTCACATTATAGATGGACATTGCACAACAGCTCAATATAAAGATGATCTTCACAATGTGTTCATCCCATTGTGCAAAGTCTAGTTTAAGCAAAAACCATGAATTTAACAGCAGGATAGTCCTGCAATCTATACTGCACGAGTTGTGAAAGCCTATTTTGAGAGCAACAACATTTCCACTTTTGCTTGGACTGCTCGAAATCGAGATCTCAATATTACTGAGAATGTGTGGCATCTCACGGAACAAAAAATTTATCAAAACACTCAGTACAAATGTCAGAAAGCTGTTAAGCCAAATGTTATTAATAGCTTATTTAATTCTATTTCAGGTTGTTTGTCAAAATGATCTCAAATATGTTTTTTCCCTTTATGTTATTCAAATGGTCCAAACTTTTGGCCAGTCTTATTTTGATTTTAGGTAATAAGAAACCAACAACGCAGAAATAAATTTGTTTCTTCCCTGCATATTGTTTCATATTTACTTTGAGTTGTAGGTGTAAAACAGTTTTCGTAAAAATTCAGTTTTTCTTGACATTGCTGGTTGGTCCAAACTTTTGGCCACCAGTGTATCAACTTTCTTAATAAAAAAAACAAGTAATCTTTATATTTCCACTGCATAAGCTTTGGTTCGAGGCAGTTTGCAAGTACAGTATAACGAACTTTGGAAGAAGTTAGTTTCACATTACAGTTGCTGTTGGTGACGTGAAATTCCAATAAAAAGTGAATTAATTTATTGTATAATGAACTGGAAGTGTCAATGCAATGTAATTAATGTATAATACACGATAAATTTGCGTGAATATCATCAGCACAGAAGGGAACTTCAGCGAGGCACTTTGAATTTCTCACTAACACACCGACAAAAAAAAAAACAAACCCCACAGAACAGAACATTTCTTAATGAAAAATCAAGTAAACTTTATTCAGTTTTAACATTTTTCATAACTTGACTGCATAAGCTTTCTTGTAGGCTTTGATTCGAAGCAGTTTGGAAGTAGGCCTATTTGAAAGTAGCGATCTTTGGGAGAAGTTATTTTCGATGTTGGTGACAAGAAATTCAAATAAAAAGTGAAATAATTTATTGTATACGAGGTCTGTTCAAAAAATACGTAGACTGACCTCATAAAACAAAATATACTTTATTCAGAAGTTACACATCTGGGTCCCCTTCAAAGTACTCTCCTCCCCGACGCACACACTTATCCCAACGGTGTTTCCACTTTTGGAAACCGTCCTAGAACGCTTCTTTTGTGATGTCCTTCAGCGCCTTCGTCGCATTTGCCTTTATGTCGGGAATCGTCTCAAATCTCCTTCCTTTCAAAGGTCTTTTGAGTTTGGGAAACAAGAAGAAGTCACAAGGAGCGAGGTCAGGTGAGTAGGGTGGGTGAGGAAGAACAGCGATCGAGTGTTTGGCCAAAAACTCTCGAGTTCCGAGGGCTGAATGGGCTGGAGCGTTGTCGTGACGAAACAACCAGTCATCTCTCGTCCACATTTCTGGCCTTTTCCACTCGTCCAGTGGCAGTTTTTCCAAGTTTAACACAAAATTTCACAGCAACTCTTTGCTCGTTCAAGTCACTCATTCTAAAAATCTGCCAAACGAAAAAAAACACACTTTACAAACAACCGCGTAGCTAATCAACCAATACTGATATTTGCAATCAAAAAACTGCCTTGTAATCAGCGGATCTGTCAGAAGATGGCGACACCAAGCGATTTTGATTGGGACTAACAGGGCCCGCGCAATTCAAACAGTCTACGTATTTTTTGAACAGACCTCGTACTGAACTGGACACTGTATATGCTGTATAATTAATCTATATAACACGGTATATTCGTTGAGAATTTCATCAGGACAGTAGTTCGAAGCAGTTCAATATTGATGGTCTCTCTTTGGAAGTAGCGATCTTTGGGAGGAGTTATTTTTGTATTAAATGTTGGCGACGAGAAATTCAAATGAAAAATGAATTAATTCATTGTATAATGAAATGGACACTGTATATGCAATGTAATTAATGTATATTATACGGTAATTTCATCAGGACAAAAACCCCTCCGGAAGCAGTCGTCGTTGGAGGGCTGATATTTATCCTCTTGTATAATACAACCCAGCAAATTTAGGTGCTTTTTTAGGCCAAAAAAATTCGCATTATACTAGAGGATTTACGGTATGTCTAGATGAATGAAGAAACCATCAATTAATCATTATAATTTCGCTTTTGAGAGCAAACTGTTACATTCCCACCATTGTTGAAATAATGGCAAAACATAAGGGTCGTACAAAAGAAAACAAAAATTTGTGTGGGGAAAAAAAAAAACGACGTGTCATATTTAAATTTTTGTTTTCAACAATTGCAAAAGCTCACGTGCAAATTGAACAATAGGTTGCAAGTGTTGCATCATGTGAGAAAGAACAATAGCTTCCGCTTCGAAGCTCTGCAAGTGATCGCTTCGTCCAAAGAACAAAATGGAGTCAACAAAACAGGAACAGAGAGCAGTAATGCATTTTTTGACACGTGAAGGAGTTTCAGTTTCTGAAATTCATCGGAAACAACTGCCTAACCTTCACTCGTGTTTGGGCAAGGAGCAAGAGGTTTTCGGAGGGACTGTCGTCATTGCAAGATGATCAACGACCTGGACAAGCTAACCACACCATCACGGAGGATTCCAAAGCCAAAATTGACGCTGTCTTAAAGGAAATCGATGTCGTGGTTGCTAAAACTGGCCTTAGTCGTAGAACTGTTCACTCCATTATCAGGAACCAACAGTACTACAGAAAAATCTGTGCACAATGGGTCCCGCATCGTTTGACGTCAGAACAACTTGGGAGTTCGAATGGCCATATCCCTGCAACATTTGACTCGCTATGAACAGGAAGGAGAGAGTTTCCTCGACAGAATCTTTACCAGACGAACACTCAAATGGGGCACTCGACACATAATGTATCCTCGTGCCAGCCTGCTACCACCTACAACTCAGCGTGATTCAACGAAATACCAGCATGTACCTGGTTATCTTCAGGCACGACTGTTTGTCACAATAGGTTTTATATACATTCTGTCTTTTATGCCGTTACCTCAAGCACAGAACGATTCCCACAATTAATTATACAGTTTGTCTCACCATAACAGAAATCTGTTCATCCAAAACGAGACAGGCAAGCAGCCAACAAGATTCAAATGTGACGATCGCGATATGCCCGCTGATACGACACTTGCATACTTGCCCAATACAAGGAAGCTACACACTGGGACAATTCATCTTCGAAGACTTCGGTCTGACATCCAAAATGGTATTAAAGAGATACGCAGATACAAAAACAACTCTTAACTCTCAAACATCTTAGCTACGACTCTATCTTCCAAAAATAAAAACTTACAGAATAATAACAACATACAATGAACTACAGCATCCTTCAAGGAAAACAATCACAGCAACAATGCTTATGCCATATAAGACGACCATTATTATTACAACTCCATGAAAATACTGAATTTCATTTTCTAAAAATGCTTACCAAATCACTTTGTTCTCTAAACTCGGCAAGAAGTTTCTGATACCCAAGAGTAGTTTTGCCTTTGGAATGAATCAATTTCCTCAATGACTGCGCTATTTCCATCCTTCGTTTTCGAGAAGCACTACTTATTCCAGTGGTCAGAATAGTGATATCTATTTTCCCGGAGGATGGATCGGTTGCAGACTGTTTCAAAGCTTCTCGATGAAGCCTACGAATGTTAAAAAACGTTTTGTTAAATAAGGAAACTAGAGTCGTATGCTTATCTTAGCAAAACCATGTTCTTACCTCTTGGCTTCTTCGACGTCAATAATTTCCACCACATTGGAAAATCTCACTTTGGCATGGGCTTCAGCCAGCCTAATTAACGATTCTAATTGACGAGGATAAGCCGTTATCTGTCCTCTTCCGCTTCCCAGTTTCCTCATCTCGACGTAAGCTTCTGTTAATGCCTGGCCAGCTTCGTCACTGATTTGAGGTTGAACAAACGTACGAGCGTAAGCTATGTAATCTTTTAAAACGTTCAAATCCTGAAATGAAAAGGAGTCGTATTATATTAAATAATATTTGATACACTGAGAAAAGGTTCTGTAACGAGCCAGGTTACAAGCTCAAAACCGACTGTCCCATGAAACACAATCAATGGAAAATTAGCATTCCTCTTTACCGTAATAAAAGTGAAGTGAAATAGTATACTGAAGACAGATCCCTGAATCTCATGTGTAGGATTTGGTAGGTTTGCTGATGGAACCACTCCCAAGAAACATCCTGCACTT
Source organism: Rhysida immarginata (assembly GCA_023313115.1). Taxonomy (NCBI): domain Eukaryota; kingdom Metazoa; phylum Arthropoda; class Chilopoda; order Scolopendromorpha; family Scolopendridae; genus Rhysida; species Rhysida immarginata. Next base: position 5,974 of record JAHWFO010098871.1, on the reverse strand, counting down.
CAAGTAAAATCAAGAAGTCTGGGCTGCCAGATAGTAGAGCTTTTCCCATCTGAAATGGCAGTGAGTGATGAATTTGAAGTGTGAGAATAAGGGTGTGTCTAAAAAGTCCGGCTGGTCGCGACCGGTCAAAGCCTGTCGCAAAGCTCGTTTTGTAGCCACCAGTGACTGACTCGAAATTTTGACTGTCCGATCGACGCGGGAACGATGCAGGCATACGTAGCTGGCTTTATTCATTTTAAATTTTGATGACCCTCGATTCATAAAGTAGCAATCTGTCACAATGAGCACTTTCATAACGCAACCAGTCGCACTAATCGCGACTGCAGTCTGTTGCTGGTCGGCTGCCTTGGTCAGCAGAATCCAAATGGCAGACGAAAGTAGAAAATTCAAGCGTTCGAGTGCCCGATACGTAATAAATATATTTTGGAGAAAGGAGATGGCGGAATGCATATTGCGCTGTCCATGAACGAACAGACGGAAGCAAACAGCCGCCGACCAATCGCCGATCAAACCACGTGACCAGTCAGACTTTATAGACACGCCCTAATTCCTACAGCGAACAGCCCTGGCTGCTTGGGCTCAATTGCTGCTGCAGAGATTTCAGAGCTTATGTATAAGGGTCGTACAAATGAAAACGAAAATTATTTGTTTTATCCAAAGTGTATACAAGGAATTTCAAAATACTCTCCAAATGCATTAAGGCATTTATCCCACTGTGGAACAAGTCGTTGAATTCCTTTATGGAAGAAGTCTTTCGGTTGCGTGGGGAACCATTTCAAAACCTCTTCCTTCGCTTCATCATCCGACTGAAACCTGCGGCCTTTCAGATATTTATTGAGATCCCCAAACATGTTAAAGTCACATGGGGATAAGTCAGGGCTGTAAGGTGGAAGCTGCATGGCTTCCCAGTTTAACTTTTTGACGAGGTCTACCGTTGCTTTTGATGTGTGAGGACGCGCGTTGTCGTGGAGAAGAAGCACTCCTTCTATAAGAAGTCCAGGATGCTTGCATTTGAAGGCCGCGAGAAGTGCCTTCAATGTTTCCCCATATCGTGCTGCGTTAACTGTGGTACCTTTTTCAAGAAAGTCCAGTAAAATCAGGCCTTTGTGATCAAAAAACACGGTCAACATCACCTTCTCCGCGCTGTTTACGATTGCTTTTGATTTGTTTGCGATTGCTTGTTTGGATGAAGCGATCGCTCACAGAGATTCGAAGCACAAGCTATTGTGCTTTCTCACGTGATGCAACACTTGTAACCTATTGTTCAATTTGCACGTGGAGTTTCGCAATTGTTGAAAACAAAAACTTACGATCCTACACGTCATCTTGTTCAATATGACCTTCTGTACACTTTTCCACATTTCCTTTGTGCTTTCATTGGTTGACTTTGTCTTATGTTTTTTCCCACAAAGATTGTATGACCTCCTTTTGACACTGGAGCAAATGCTCATTAGGGGATCTATACAATGTCTTTATGCACAATTCCAATTTATGGGGCATCTGTTGTGCTCTAATCTTCTGGTACTTGCACACTCCCAACACAAGTTCCAAGAAATTACAAAAACGTCACAGACACACAAGTCAAACACATTTTTCACAAAGGCGGCACCATGATTCCATCGCTGCTGAGAACTCTTCTTTAGGAGCATGTTTTGCCCACTGGTAAATTGCTGAAGCAACAGCAGCTCGGTTGGGAAACAAGCGGCTACGGAGACTGTCCTTCACGATTGGAAAAAGCCAGAAATTGCTAGGAGCGATGTCTGGTGAGTAAGGAGCACGGAGAAACTACCTCAAAGTTGTTATTTTGAAGAAACTGCCGAGTTAGGAGTGCCCGATGAGCAGGGGCATTGTCTCGATGAAAAAGCACCCATCCAGTCTTGTTTGGTCGTATCTCATGCAATGCTGGAAGGAATATTGTTCTCAAAACATTTTCGGATGAATTAGCTGTAACAGTTGTACCCTTTGGAACACAATACGTGAGGATTACACTTTCGCTATCCCAAAACATGGCCACCAAAACTTTCGCAGCAGAGGCTGTGACTCGAAATTGTTCCGATGGTGGTGAATTGGTGCATTTCCTTTGTGAAGATTGGAGTTTCGTTTTGGGAATAAAAAATGGAATCCTCGCCTCATTCATCGTTACAACTGATGAAAAGAAAGCACCATTCATTGCTGCATCGCGTGTCGACATCTGCTGAGAAATTGCCACCCGTGCAGAATCGTGTTCGTCGGTCAGCATTCGTGGGACCCACCTTGAAGAAACTTTCCGCATTTTCAGCTCGTCATGCAAAATGGACTCCACAGACCCCACGGAAATGCCAAGTTTAGAGCCAATATCACACACACCTAAGCGACAGCTTCCATAACTCGTTCCACACGAGCAATCGTGGCTTCCGTTCGTGGTCGAGGCTGCTTCGATTCATTCTCACATGATTCTCGACCTTCTTCAAACTTTTGCACCCACAAACGCACGTTTTTAACATTCATAATGCCTTCATTGCATATCTCACTCGATTGGCGATGAATTTCGATGGAAGTGCAGAAAACGTATTATTACGCGTTGATCTTGTAAACTAAACTTCACCATTTTAAGTAGATGAAACATCGTTCGCAGCAACACGCACAGTATTCACGCCGTTCACGGTATAGTGCTGCCATCTATGTTAGCAAAGATGAAATATTTCCCACAAAATTTTAAAAGCATCTGGATCTTTTTACTCACTCTCACTGCAGAGAAAAAAAAATTGGAGACCTTATAACTTGAACGCACCTCGTATGTACAGACACTGGACTGGTTACAGTTTTATTATAGATGAAAACCAGAATGCAGTTCTCATTGACCTCATTCATGCCCAACCCTGATCTAGATCATAAATGGTCAAAAGTCACGAAAAAATGTCTTTTGAAAAATTTATAAACCAAAAGTAGAATTTGGTAGCCATGCCAAAGCCACGTTGGAGCTGGTTTTGTGTTGCAGCAGATTTTATTTGACCAGGTCTCGACTGTACTAAAAATATATGGACTATATTCAAAATTTAAAAAAAAACTGATTAGATTTAAGCGACTTTTAATAAAATTTATCTTCGAGTGAGCAGGTGAAATTTCCACTAAATGTTCCAGGGAGATGGGACCAACAATTTACAGAGGTTGAGTCAAAAGTAATGGCCGACTCGGGAGGGACGTCAGTACGAATTTAAATGCCATAGACCTGCGTCAACCCGTGTAAAAATACGACAGAAAAATTGGTGATACGCGGGCTCCTTCGTCACTATTGGAAAAACGGGACCACCCGTGTGCGAGAAGTAGCCGCAGAAATTTGCAGGGTGTGACCAATGAACGGACAGCACGGCGGTGGTTCTTCCACTTTTTGTCTGGAGACATGGGGCTGGAAGATGTGCCAAGGAGCAGAAGACCCAAAGAAGTGAATGACGCAGTCCTACAGCAACCAATGGAAACCAACCCAGGTAGCACCACCCATGACTCGCAGTGGACGTCGGGACATCACAATCGAGTGTGGTTCGACATCTGCACGCCATGGGAAAGGTCGACAGGAGCTGCCGAGTTTTGCCCCGTGAGCTAACACCCATGCAAGCACAACAATGGGTGAAGGTGTGTCATCGACTGCTGGAAAAAATTGAGTTTCTGCTCATTCAGCATGGCACACTTCCTGCGTGGATGGCGCTTCACCAATGTCTGCGAGATTAAAGATGCCGTGCGTGACTTTTTTGTCCAGAAACTAGAGGAGTGGTTTCGCGAGGGCATCTGCCAACTGGCTGATCGTTGGACGAAGACCATCGAGCATGATGGACTCTACTTTGAAGATTAGCAATGAGTGGTTCCTGTCTGGTGCCCATTTAAAAGTTTGCGCGGTGATCGGCCACTACTTTTGACTCAATCTCCGTTGAATGACTTATCAGAGTTCAACTTATTTGAGTTAACCTGTTGTAATGTTATTAAATATTTACCAAGCATTCGATATCTTCTTCTTCTTGTGAACGATAATATAAACTAACAAGATGACGTGCAAGGCGTCGATCAAATATTTCGTCTTGAGGATCCAACATCAAAAATATTAAATCAAACCTAAAGTAGGAAATAAATTTGATTACTTGTGCTTAAGTATAAATTTAACGTTCTTACATATCTTACAATAATAACTTTCTAAAGTAAACTTCAATGCCTGGGCACTGGATGGATCAAGTTGAAGTCACAAGGGCTTAAGTCCAGGGAGTGGATGGTACAGCGCTTTCCAGTATCGATCAAACAAATCGGCTACAGCTTCCGCTGTATGCTGCTGAGCATCATCCTGCAAAATCATGGGTGGGTTCTGCAGCGGGATCTCCCTGGACTTTCTTCGCAGATGAAATAAACTGTGTCTTTGATCTGGGCTTAACGGTCGAAAGATTGTGTTAATACCCTTGTGTCTTCAACTTGATCCCTGAAACGAAGGAACCACTTAGCGGCATTTACTTCAGAACTGTTTCAGCAATTCCTCATGCAATAGATCGCCTCATTCAAACTTTCAACACCAAAGGTGCTGCTAAAGGTATCCTAGTCAATGCTGGTGACTACATTGAAGGACAGAAAATCCGCTTATCCGTTAGGGTCGCAGGGGCAGCAGCCCTATGGCGGATCTCCAGAGATCGCGATCTTCCGCCATCAGGCGCATGTCCTCCCTGGTAATATCCAAGCGACTCGAACCCAGATTCTCCATGTAGTCTAGCCACCTGGTTCTAGGCCGACCCCTTGGTCTCTTACCCATCGGTCTGGAAAATAACAACTGCCTAGGAAGACTAGTTTGCAGCATCCATATCACGTGGCCATACCAGCGCAACTGAGATCTCTCGATGCGGAGAAGTAGCGGCTCAACACCTAAAGATTCCCTTATTGTGCTGCTGTACACTCTATCTAGTAGGGTAACACCTGCCACACCTCTCAGAAATCTCATTTCCTGCCGCTTGTACCCGCGATCGCACTCTTTCGGTCATTACCCAAGCCTCATGACCATAGGTGAGAATGGGGACAAAGATAGATTTGAAGACGAAGAGCTTGGCTTTGATACCCAGCTCACGTTTCGTTACCACGGATCGCCACAGTTCACGTCTGACACAGCTTGTTGCACCGATCCGAGCATCCAATTCTTTCTCCTGCCGTCCATCACTCGTGAATGCAATCCTGAGATACTTGAATTTCTCCACCTGTCTCGATGAGGCTCCCCTAACATGGAGAGCGCACTGAGCAGGCTGTCATGAAAGGACCAGAACCTCGGTTTTAGCCACACAGATCTTCATCCCAGCTTCTTCACATTTGGCTACTGCAAACCGGTCTAGTGCATGCTGAAGGTTCGTGCGAGAAGACCCACGGAGGACAAGGTCGTCAGCAAAGAGCAACCTCTCTTTTGTATCAGTTGTAAATATAGTTGCAACTATTAAAGTTCCAACCGTCATATTAATCGAGTAATTACAACTACAGCAGAGTATCCTAAAAAGGACTAACAGTTTTTAAAATGGAACAGCAGACAAATAGCGACAGTAATTAAAGTTATTCTTGCAGGAGATTAACGTGCGAGGTCAGAATTTGTTTGCGTACATATCCTCGTGTATTGTGGATTGATCTTTTCGGAGTGCATGCAATGACATTCTTAACAGTGTGGCCATCATAGGGGAGAGGATTTCACGTCCTTTATGGGGCAACCAGATAGATCCTGGATTCGTGTCAAGACTATTCATAAATTGACACTAATAATTTCTGTTCCAATATGCGTTTATTATATGTCTCTTGTGCAAGATTTCGTATTAGCTGACAGATTTCTACCTAGCAAACCAAAACGTGCCTACAATTAACGTCTTTTTAACTATTGAACCATTTCTTACCAACTTTAAAATGTCCTTTCCTTTCTTACTAAGGTCTATAGATAATCTGCATTCTTATATACACTATATGATCAAAAATATCCGGACACCCCTCACAGATC
>JAHWFO010098870.1:0-19732 GCA_023313115.1 Rhysida immarginata | reverse complement strand
AGGCCACCGCAGACACTGTACATCATGCTATCACCGTGTCTTGAAGAATACCAAGTAGTCAAGATGGAAACCTTAATCATAGAGCAGTTCCGGCTCACAGATTGTGAATTCCTCCTATACAATCATCAGAAAGTTTGATAAACACAGTGCAAAAAATATTGAATGAAAACAATGGCTTTCCATTTTTACTACTTGGTAGTCTATAACACATTTGGTTACAGCATGGCTCTACATTCTTTGCGGTGCCCCAATTAGTGGAGGCCTCGAGTATGATACCCTTGGTTCCTGGTTCGAATCCTTGAATTTTTCCTTCCATTTTTTTCAAATATAATTACCTAATGTTTGGTGAACTAATTCCAGTTTTCATTCATTATATTCTGATGATCTTTATGTTTGCCCTCAATCTCAATGATTCTACAAGATCTGATTCCAATAACTTCGTGAGAACATCTGTTGGAATAGCAAAACTTTCACGCGCAATGTTGACAGCTCCTTCAAGGTCTTAGTGTTCGTCCTGTAGACCTTGACATTCACGTGAACCCATAAATAGTAAATCTAATTTATGATATCAGGTGAAAACAGAGGGGACGACTTCACATCCATAGTGCTTAGAAAAAATCCACTGCATTAACCAAACACTATAAACAAAATGCATTGATGCCACGAACGTATCATAGAGTTTTCAAACATACGTACATAGTATTATTTGAAAACTTGACTTTTAAGGTAGGTATGTTTTGGGCTACAAATGTAAACTGCTGTAGTTTCAGGATACCTGATTTTCTGGCTTGAAAAGAGGTTCACTTCGACTGTTAGGGCACACGGTAATATTTGTATAAATTTTGCAAAGAAAAAGTAGCGCCGTTACTGGGAATATACAGTATGGTAATTTTACAATCATTTTACTTTTTTTTATTAATCATTTTAGAAGGTAAAATGCAATTTTTTAAATTTCAAACTTTTTATTCTCAACTATGAGACAACGAACAATTTATTAAGATCACTTACCTTATATGTACTTATGATGAATCAAATGATAGTCTTTGTGCTCCTCCACGGCTTTCCGTTGTCAGTCAAAAATTGGGTTCATTACCAAATTAAATTACATCTTACTGCAAAAGTAGAAAATATTTCGAAATGAATCGTTATTCGTTCATGCGAAAAGTTTAAGAAGAGATTTTTAAAAACTCAATAGGAATACGATGTAAGTTCTTTTTATCATATGATTAATTTATCTCTTGATTAATTAAATTACCGTTGAGATTGAGCTGCGAAAACCAAGCTCATCGCAGTTGTTGTGTAACTCTCGCTTGATTCATGAACTGCAACTCTCTAACTTGATCGATGATCGACTGAACCACTGAGGTCAATCGTTGTAATTTGCATATGTCGCATTTAGAGTTACATGCACCTCCTCTCAAACGTCATTAAGATATTAAAATTTTCGTACTTTATTTTTTGAATTAGAACTGCCGAGTCCGATGTCTACGTTTCCATGTGAATATGTAAACAAATTGAAACAGTATGTAACGTCTACATGTTTACGAAATCAATAAGAGACTGGATTGATAAGATATTTGAGAGCATGATGCAGACACAGAACAAAAAATCATATCAGCCAAATAACGTAGTTAATTCATGCAAACTTATGTTTGCAGATTGAGAAAGGGTTGGAGAATAGATTTATTCCATGTAACAGGCATCAGCCGCAATGGCTGCTTCAATGGGAGAACGAAAGCTTTGACATTTTTGAATCGACGAAACCAATGTTTTTTGGGAATGACGATTGGCTTCCCGTTAAAAATGCCCCACGTGTATTAATCCAGGGAAAAATGATTATTATTATTAGGTGGCCACAAATCAGTGTGATGTCAGCATGCAGACGGGGTGCCATATATTCTTGTCTTGCCAAAGCTTTATATGCACGTGCAGAGTCTTGTTGAAATACACGCGGCCTGCCATTACGAATGTTGTCTAGCCAGAGCTTCAGAGCTGTTTGCAGCACCGCAATATAGTCAGTAGCATTCACTGATAGATACTCGAAAGAATTGGGATGGAATGACGTATCCTACGCTACTAACCACCGCTAAAATCATCATAGTTGCGGGAAACATTTTGTATTTAACACGTAGAACATGAATAACACAAGTGCCGCTTAGCTACAGGCACGCATATCCGCCTGAGGCTTCCAACTCTTTCCGAATTTTGTTTACAAACCATCTGGCGGCTTTCAAATATATTGCAATTTCAACATCGCTATGCTGTGCGTGTAGCACAACGACCACGACGCAATGCTTTTCATTTCTTATGTTAACTCATTGTTCGCCATTGATGCTCTCTAAAGATTAATGTACAGATTTTAATGTACACATGACTGCAGGCGCTCATTCACATGTTCTCAAATCGGCCTCGTTGGTCAGTGGTAGCGTAATCATCTCTGATCCCCGACGACCCGGGTTCGATCCCGGTCGAGGACGACGAGAGGAGGAGAGTCCTGAGATCACGCACTCCCGTCGGAAGGGAAGTAATGCAGTTGATCCCGTGTAATCTTTTGTTAGCTGTACGTTTATAAAAACCCTTGCTAGACAAAATTTGTGGCCCCTATACCGCCGTCCTGATAAGACCGTAGCAGTTGAAAGGGACGTTAATCCCAACCACATCAACTAACCCAAACAAAACATCTCTTAAAATATAAAATAAGATATAAAATAAGATAAACTCACTTTAAAGATGACTTCCACGGAGAAAAAAACTTTGTTTATAGTGAAAGATGTAGATTTCATTAACCGCGTGCGATATATAAAATTTTTTAGTTCGAACTGAAAATTAATAAAATGTACGAAAAACTTTAAATTTTCCCCTCCCCCTGCGATCGATACTGATGATGTCACAACCAGCCATTGTGGTGCGAAGGAATTTCGAAAGTCAGACATCGCTACAAGTAATTTTAGCTATAGGGAATCGCATTTCGGATATGAATAAAAAACCAGAGTTATTGTAACTTTATCGATTTGGATAACAGTGACAGCGATATACAAGGGTCATTAGCAGAATTAAATGCTACTGCAACTTCTGCGATATACAGCCCAATGCATTAAACCTTTGAAACGGATCTTTTTTGATATACTGTACCCCCGACTTGCCGCGGCGTATACATCCCTGCACAGTAGATAGGCCTATAACCTCATTTCTTCGGCGATTAGCATATGCTTGTTGCGGTCGTTGTTCTTAGAAAAACGCCAGGCCCAATTAGAGTTAGAGGAGCGAGCATCACCTTATCCGTGATCTAGTTTCAATATATTTCATGTTTGAAATGATAATGAATGACGGGAGCGTAGACAAAGCACGACGCTTCAAAATGTGCTGAGCATACGATACTGTTGGGAGTTGGATACCAGTTCTCTTGCTGGCAAAAACTAATACACTGTTTTTTAATTGATTCTGATTGTGGAACTCTATGAAACGAGAAATTTCTATTTGACTGTCTATTTACACAACCAAACATAGAATAAATTATAAGCATTCTGACATAAAACAAATCAGCAAAATCTTACGATATGTTGAATCGTTCAAAACAAAACTAGAATCGAAAGCGACTAAAATCTCGGTGAAGAAGTTATGAGTCATGATCCTCCGTATTTTCTGAAACAGGAATTGGAGGATCAGCGGGTCATTTTTCAATCTTACGAGGCATTATTCTTAATAAAAGATTAGGATAAAACGAAAAATGTTGAATAATATAGCCTACACTTTATTAATGCTATGGTGCAAAAAAAGAAAGAAAGAAATAAAGTCTAATTTTTCTGTGGAATTTACCTTTAAAGTAATTTTTCAAGTAAATTCTCAGTCTGAACAATTGAATTATTAGCATCAGTTCCATTCACATAGGTGATTTCTGGTTGGCTCATTAGGATCAGTTTCTGTCTAAGCAGGTATATAATACTTCTCCATTATTTTTCCTAACCCACGCACGTCTTTTCATTCCTTCATAAAATCTTACTTTCTTCAGAATGGGAGTCATCTTAAATGTCCTCTTTCCCCTTTTTGGCCTTTATTCCAGGGTGCCTTCTAATACTTACTCTTTTCTTAATGCTTGTCCTTTCAAATTTCTTTTTCTTTCCGTAATAAATTTTTACCCCACGCCCAGTCTTTTCAGAATTTGTCACTCCATATGACGAGTGAATCTTTCATGTCTTTTTCTAGATCCACATCTTCCATACATGCCAGTTTATTATTCTTTACCGTAATTTTAATTCCATCCACTTGTGCCTTTTCGTATGCCTTTTACGAACCCGATTTGTACAATTACAATATTTTTTCTTCACTTCTTTAATCATCTATCACTTTTTGCAAGCCAAAATTTTTATAAACTTTTCCAAGAACATTAGAAAACGAATCTCTGGACTTTTACTCATTCTTTGCTTATGTGATTTAAAAAAAAATTAATTCTCACTCACCTTCCTTCTTTTATGGCAATCCAAAAAAAGAAAGTTCCTTTTCACCATTAATTGTATAAAAATATATAAATTAAAATTAATAAATATATCGAATATCAAGATGCAGTAAAATAAAAGAAGTGGATGGAAGCAACTGGTACAAATCACATAATAATAGCTGGTATACGTCATATAATAACAGCCCCTTTAGTTTGAGCAACATTTTCCAGGAGGAGCCAGCAATAAAAACGGTTATAGATTTTAGTATGGGAAAAGTGAAAATTGTCCAATCTCATTATCTTAACAGTCTCTAGTGAGCAGCTATGTCGGCTTCGCTGAACTCTCCAGGTTGTATTGTAGTACGTCATTGAATTCCTTATGTTGGGTGCAGGTAAGAGTATTAGGCAACCGTTGTGCAGGAGAACGGCGACCTTAATAGGTCTGTTATTCCGGAAGATAGCGCTGAGATAAAGGTAAACCGAATAAACTCACCGAGCGAATGCGCAGATAGATGAGAGAGCATAAGTGAATGTTCTATGTCGTATATTCATGTATAAGTTAGCTTGTAAATTAAAAGATAGCAATTGGATAGCTTACAAGATGAAATAATAAATCCAAACAAATTGCATTTAATTTAGGAATGGAAATCAATGAACGAAATACGAAGTAGTAAAACATTGCTACCATATGAATCCTCGCTGCCTACCAAGCGCAATAGGCCGAATGGGGATTGATGCAGACGCGACTCCGATCCAAAGTTTCGTCCAGGAACCTAATGAGAAGTGGCTCTGGGGTCAAGAGACGTTAGAAATCTGAGAGCTTCTGGCGGGCGAGTGCGTTTATCAAATCCAGATCAATCCATACAAAGAGCTCATCTAGCGCATTTGTTTCGTTTTCCTTCGCAGACTGTGAATGAGACCCAATTAACTGGGAACAATTTTCATTAAATGAAAAGTCTGATAAGAGGCCTTGCATTATTGTATTAGACATACAATATTCATTGTCAATCATAAGTTCATTACTGACCTGTTCGTTTCCCAAGTGATTGTGGCAGCAGTGGCCCACGCTGAGAAGATTTACTCAAGTACTCTCATCATTACAAGTTGTTTGGTATTACATGTAATATTATAGCATCGAAAGTTCCAGTGAACAATAATTGTTCCATTAAACCAGGTGCCTTTGAACCAATTTCGATTATCTTTAATTTTACGTTATATTCATTTATAATGCGTCATTCCAAGTGGTTTGATGTATTACATGCCATAACTTATCATTGAAAATTTTTGAGGGTGTCATAAGGGTACCATTAGAGCACGTGCCATTGTTACCATTATGCCAATCTACATAACGGTTCATTCGTGGAACCATATTTATCAGCTGACGAAAACAGTAATTAATTACCAATTATAGCTTGCCGTTACGATATGTTTGATGTATTACTTATCTTTCCATTGAAAATTGCTAGCTGGGTACCAGTTGTGCACGTGCCAATGAACCGATTTAGATAATATTTTTGATTGGTCCGTGTTATGAACCATATTAATCGGCTGACGTAAATAAATTTTTAAAATCTTTCATAGCGTTGAAGTTAGCGTTACGGAAGGACAGACAGACAGAGAGACACGTTACCCCACAATTATAGCATAAAGCACCTTTTAGTACTTAATAAAAGAATTGAAAAATAATTGAGACAGAACTTATTAAAATAGATTAAACAATGCTCTTATGTTTAATGAAAGATATTCAAAGTCTGTTTTCGTCAGTCGATGAATATGATTCATGGTACGAATAAATTACAAACATTATCTAAATCGGTTCAACGGCACGAGCACAAATGGTACCTTCATGACCTCACCTAGCAATTTTCAAAGGAAGAGATAGCAGGTAATGTATCAAACAAATCGTATCGAAGATCTATAAGCGATTCACCAATTGATAAATATGGTTAGGCGCATGAAATAGTTTGAAGATGGTCGTAATCGATACAATGGCAGGAGCTCTAATGATACCCTCATGACACCTTCAAAAATTTTCACTGCTAACAATGGCTAGTAATACCAAATGACTCGGAAGGACCTGTTATGAACAAATATATAAGAATAATAAACAAGTTCGAAGCTGGTCGATATTTATTAAGGGGTACCTGCTTTAATGATACCACTATTGTACCACTGGAATTTTTTGCAGCTAAGATATGGCATATAATATATCAAACTACTAGGAACGATCTGTTACAGAAGAATATATAAGAATAATTACAAAGTTGAAAGATGGTCGATATTTATTCATAATATATCATAATTGTACCACTGGAATTTTTCACGGTTAAGATATGGCATGTAATATATCAAGCGATTCGGAATTACCTGTTATGAGCGATTCGGAATTACCTGTTATCTAGCTGGTCAACCGCGGCTTCGAATCCGGCCTGGGTCTGATTTCCAGATGGCAAGCGAGGCTGGGGAGAATGTGACCGTCTTTCAATGTCGATATTGTTTGTTGGGGTTTTCGGATGATCAGGAATTGGAAAATCATCTAAAAAATAAAGAATGTCGGCAAGAATGCCAAGTAACGGTAGGTAAGGACGATTGTTTTCATTCACTGAGGACTTTGCTAGTTGGCGGGCAAATTTACGCATCATCAAATAAGGACAAAACCCCCCAGTCCAGGAGGGGAAAACCCCCCAGAGTAAAAGCATAAGAGGATATAATCTCCAAATGAAGATTTAATTTTTCTGTCATTTTTTATAATTCTTAGATCATTTTTATAGATTTATCCGAACATTTACTGAAGCTTTATTCCTTGTATGGCGATGAGGGTCTTTTAAAAAAATGTTTCCTAAATTTATTTCACTAAAAAATAAATTTTTAAAATCTATAATTGTTCCTATTATGTGAAATATTCAAATAATATATCGTAAGGTAGGCAATTATTTCTTTTCTCTTATCCAAGATATATACACTGTTTTAACTGTTTACTAACAAAAGACTGTTTTAAAACAATTAAATTAAAAATAGTTTAAAATAACTATGTTGTTGTGTTCTCAACTTTTCAATGCTTATATATCTATGTCAAAATAATTCTTATTTTTAAATTCTGTATTAAACTTCTTAAAGGATAGCTGATGAGAGACTTTACTTAAAAGCCATACCCCAGATATTTACAGGGGTTTAAATAATCTAAATGAGTGAAAAAAGGGAGAAAATAAAAATTCTACAGCTTGGCTTAAGGAACCTTCAGCTAATCACATCCACGCTCTGATCAATTAAGCCATTGTTGCCTTTAGGGTGTTGGCTTAAGGTTTTATTTTTCATTAATTCTCGTATTAACCCGAATCACAACAATAATGAAAATAATAGGATCGGTTATCCTACCTCTTAATATGTTATAAATTAGAACATCCAAAAATTTTATGGCCAATTAATTAATTCAGTAAATTGATATTAATAAAGACTCTGTCTCCAAATAAAGAAAAAATAATCAGTATGTTAGGATTTTTTTAATAAAGATAATTTGAAAAAATAATAAACAAAATATAAAAAAAATGAAATTTAAGGCTTCATTTGTGGGTTATGTCCTCTTTTGTGCTTTTACTCTAAGAAATTTTCCCTTCTTTCCACGCACTCTTTAACAGTGGGAATTCGACTGGTAGGGGTTTGGCTGAATCCCTCATAAAATATTGGTGTGTGATAAATGATAATGAGAATTCAAATGGGAGCGTGTGCTAGATTGCACCGTCATCCATAATATTAGTGCCCCTGCTTGACTTCAGGACCCTTATCCTCCACAATAGTGGTACCTCTGAGACCAAGATACGAGTCGCAGATGTATTTTGCCCTGTTTTACTGCAACACTCGAGCAACTGCATGTTTCACTTTGGTAAGTAATTTTTGATGCAACTATTTTCCATCATTTATTTCCATCCCCTCTTGTTATAATTGTGGTTGAAAACTTTCAGTATTTTTTTAAAATTGTTTAAGGGAAGGGTTAAGATGGACTCCTGTACAGTTGCCGACAATCAGCTTCGTTTTATTTTATTTTTTGAAAGCGTTTCTCTCATGTTTGTTGTAATTTTTTTCTCCCCGAAGTTGAGAGTTCAGCGACGTGGGTTTTTGGTGTAACAGAGATTTTCTACCTGAAATTGAAGTTTTATAGGAAAGGGATAAGTGAGGCTTGTTCCACTCCTAACCCTGTTGAGTTGGAACTGTTATTTTGTTTGCATCTCTGCAGGTTTATGTATCAGAAGTTGAATTACTGAAGCCTGTTTGATTATCTCATGCGTATATTCTTTTGTGTGAAATTGAAACTATAGTTGTTATCCATAATTGATAGGTTTTTCGTTAACTTTAAAGAGAGAACAGTTTGTTTTAAGTTTTTTATGCTAATTTATGTGGTTGGAATTGTTTGAACTGCTTTTGAATATGCTTCCTTACTGTTTTGCATTTTTTTTCGACATTTGATCATCATTTACCATCGCTAATCCCAACACCATGAGTTCAAGGCTTTCAGATTAGCTACCAAATTGCAGTGGTTCCTGATTTGTTGGCCTTCCCTCCCCCCCATCTCTTCTCAGTGTGGAATAAACCATTTCCCAGATAATTGGTGCTACTTCCCAAATGGTATGTTTGATGTACAATTTAATCACTTTATTAATAACTGCAATATAAATGAAAATAGGATAGAAAAGTCCACAGACTGACTTTTCTTTCATATTTTCATGTACACAGAGATAGTTACTTAATATCTGGTCGGGCCACCTCTGGCCCTGTGGAGTGCAGCAATACGGCGTGGTAGTGAGTCTGCAAGTCACTGGTACACTTCTGGAGGCAGTTGACACCAGATAGTCTGCAGAGCCGAAGATAGTTGCTGCCCGTTCATGGTCGGATGATCCAGTGGCCGGAGCCTGACTTCAACAGCATCCCAGATATGCTCGATGGGATTCATGTCAGAGCTCCGGGCTGGCCTGCTCAGTCGTTGGACCTCTCCTGCATGCTCCTCGAACCGTTCGCGGACGACATTGGAGCGATGTGGTGGAGCATTGTCATCTTGAAAGACTGCTAAGTCGTCAGTTGATATCGTGACTCATCTGACCATATGACGTTACGCCACTGTTGCAGAGTCCAGCCAAGATGGTTGGTGGCAAATGCACGCCGGAGTGTCCGATGACGCTGGGGAAGCATTGGCACCCGTGTAGGGCGACGGCTGCCAAACCCGAGGGCATGCAGATTCCGACGGATTGTCCACCGAGAGACGTTTCTAGTGCGGCCAGTATTGAACTGGTCTGTGATTTGCTGCACTTTTGCGCTCCTGTCTTTCTGAATCATTCGTCCCAGTTGTCGCCGGTCACGATCATTCAGGGCAGCTGGTCGCCCGGTATGGTGCCTGTTATGCACTGTGATGCCTTCATCCAGCTATTCCCGATACACCCTGGAGACAGTTGAGCGGGGAAAGCCAAATTCCTGCATCACTGCCGAAATGGAACATCCCAAGCGTCGGGCACCTACTCTGTTACCCAATTCAAAAGACGTCAACTCGCGATGACGTGCCATTTCTGATTAATCACTTACCCAAGCTCTTCCCACAACGTCTAATGGTTCATTTCCAGAATCCGTTACCCCTGTGAATTCGTGAGCCATGCCCATCAATCAATGTGCTTGCTATCCCATGAGTTTTGCTAACTCAGTGTATAATTTATTAATAGCCTAGGTATAATATGAAAAATAAAACCTGTAAGTTCATTCTGAAGTTTATTATTTAATAAATATACAGGATGACTTGAAAATAATAGAGACAAGCTTCAGGAGGCGATTTCTCACCAGAAAAGAAACCAAAAAATCTCATCTGAACATAATCGAAAATGAACAGTTTGTCCATAAAAGAGCAATTAGCACAGAACATAACATTATTGTGCCAGTAATTGCGTCAACTTTGCAAAAGATGTTTCAAGTGGCCTCTTTGGGATGCAATCCAAGAGTCACTTGCCTGGAGCTTGCACTGGGGTTCTGCTCAATATTTTGCAGCACATGTTCCTCTCGGTCAGCTGTACAAATGTAGCGTGGCCGCCCTCCGTGTTTGCCTCTTCCATCAAAGGACTGCACCTTGCACAAACGCTGAAAGATGGTTGCAAACGTTTTGGGATTCGTCTGATGGAGAAATATGCAAATCATGACACATCCAAATTCTATCTCGAAAACCGTAAGAGAAACACAAAAAATTCCAATTCACCATAATATCACCAGTTTCCTGTGCAATTGGCCTAAATAGGCATGTTGAAGTTGAGAAAAAATCAGACCAAAGCAAGATGGTACAGTACACTAACCAGGAAATGATCAACATGGTCCTCTGCTTTGGTGAGGCAAGGCCAAATTAACATGCAACACCAGGCTGTATCAAGAAAAAGATACTCCAATCAACGCCAACCATCACATCAAGCAATCAGACAAATTGTACAACGATTTCTGGATACAGGAACTGTCCAACAGCGTCAGCGTCGATCAAGGACACGCATTACTGCGGAACGCACGGCAGCAATCCTGGCGTCTATTGCGGCAAATCCTCACACCTGCAGGAGAGCAATTGCCGCGGAGGCTGGCTGTTCCCAACGTACTGTCATTAGGAAAATCTTACTTTTTATCAGAAGACTGTTTGTAAGCAACAAACAGTAGAAGAGCCCATTGTCCAGTTGCAGAGGATTGTGGGCGATCCACTCATCGGATTTTGGTGAACTTTTTTGGTTTGGTTTAGAAGTTGCTTTTTAACATATGTGCAATTGGAATTTTTTTGTGTATTTCTTACGGTTTTCGAGATAAAATTTGGATGTGTCCTAATTTGCAAATTTGAGATGATGAAAGGTGCTCCATCAGATAGAGCACCCTCAAGTTCCTATTCATTCCCTGTATTAGAATTTGCATAACTGCATTGGTATCCAAGATAGGAAGGGGGTAACAGACTTGACTCGCCCAGTATATGTGAAGACCATCTTGGTTTGTTCCTGATATGTTAACCAGACCATTGTATCTCTGCTGCTGCGTAATCACGATGGGCACTCAAAAGGAAACTTTGTAATTCTGCACAGTTCTGTATGTATATTATGATTGCATGAAGTCGTGCATACAATTATTACCAAAAATTTGTTGATATAAACTCTTTGGTTACTTTTCTGGTCAGGAATTACACCTTGAAGTTTGATCCTATTCTTTAATTCACCCTATATAGTAATATTATTTATCCATTCCTTTACCGATGAATCTTTATGATTATTCAAAATTATAGATCTTCAAAAGCAGAACGTTCAGTGGACGAATCCAATGGTGCTTTTGCTTTTGACAGCATATTAACACCATAAAGCCAAATTTGGGCAAATAATATACAAGAGCAGCGAGGTAAATCATGGGAGTGATTCACTAAACGTAAGTATATAAACAAGGCCTTTAATTTAATTCTGATTTTCATTTTTAGATTTGGTCACTTATCGTCGCTGATTGTGCTTCTGAGGGTTAGAGTGGCGGAGCTTGAAAAAAACTTACAAAAAGAACGTGGACAGGCAAAAACGAACAGGCACCGCTCCAGCGAACTGGCCATTCTTTAGAAGGATGGAAAAGATTATGGGCAACGACCCTTCAGTGAGGCCACTTTCGACTGCCTCCTCTTCACGAGGAGGGTCACTGCATTTATGTAAGGACGTGATTCTATTTTTTTGTTTTTATTTTGTTTCTTTTTTATATTAGCTGTAAGTAAATTCATATACAGGGATGTAGTTATAAATTGTTCACTGCTGGTTAATTTTTCAAAGAAAAATGATGTACTTTTGATTTCAACAGAGTGGTGTCATAGCTACAATTGTAAAATTTGGAATACCAGTATCTATAAGAGGCTCTTACTAGAGTATTTTCATTGTTTTGATACCTTATAACCTACATTTTTAATGCATAGTTCAAATAAATTATCTTCTTAAACTTGTTATCAGTCGCAATCTTGTTTAAAGTTCTGATAAAAATTCTTTGCAGAAATGACAGTCTTTTTAGAACTGGTTGCATTTGACCAGTGCTGAGCAGTGTAGCTAGATCCCTTCATACATGTTACTCTCTAAAGCAGTGTTTCTAAAAGTGAGCTATCACCTTCTAGGGAGCAGTAGGATCATTAAAGTGGGCATTAAGTAGCAAGTGGGCGGCAAGGTGTTAAGTAACAAGTGAGCAGTGGGAGAGGGGGGTTTGTAGTGAGACATGCAAATGTCCAGCTACGATTCAGTTGTGTGAACTTACGTAATACGAAGACTATTAATTTTTCAACCTCCCTATTTACTTTTCTACATAGTCACTACAGAGATTGAGATATTTCTTTTACTGGTGGATGGATTTTCCAATACCCTCTTCATGGACGTTTGCCACCAGAATATTGAGATATGTCTCCACGGCGTCTTGAAGCTCTCCTCTTAGAACTTTCTTCAGCTCTCGAAGAAGATGAAAGTCACTTTGCGTAAGGCCTGGGCTGTATGTCAAATTACTTTCCATTGAAATCGCTCAAGTAGCTGAGGCCACAGCAGTTTGCAGTCGTGCTTTGTCATGAATCAAAACAATTCTAGAGGACAGCATGCCCAGTACCAAGAACGAGATTCAAGACGCCGTAGAGACATATCTCCATGTTCTGGTGGAAAACTTCTATGAAGAGGGTATTGGAAAACTCACCATTGGTGACTGTCGAAAACTAACTTCGATTTTTTTGGCTATTAGTAAAAAAATCACTTTGTTATTCGCATTTGCCTTTATTTTATGCCCCGTTGGAAGTGAAAAAAATTGCCTTTGTAATTAATTGTATCGCTGATGATAGTAGCCAAAAAAGAATTTTTAAAATTTATAAATATTTTCACTGTTATAATTAAACATGATAAGAGCAGTTATTATACAAGCTCTTCACAAGATGCCAACGGCCCTTTCGATCCATTACTTCCTCTCTCACTCCCTCTCTCTGAACCCGGGATTTCCCCGATCCATGAGTTGTGTTTCCCAAATCAATTTTTTATATAATTTCTTTCATATTTGCAGAAATCTTAAGATGAGGGGTTTACTAAATTTTGTAAATGCTGAGGGGGCATCCATATAAATAAGTTTGAGAAACACTGCTCTAAAGTTATCGAATCTTTTATCATCTTAGTAAATCTTCTTCTCCGGAGTAAGTCCTTTACCATTCCAGTTCTATATCCGTTCTTTATTGCAATCTCCTGAATACGTTTGACTTCCTTCCTGAACCTGTCCTTAGACAAAGGTATACAATGATTCCCAAGCTTTTTCAAATTGTGACCCCCTTTTCTAAGTTAAATACAGGCATTTTTAGCAGAGTAATACCTGATGGAATAAAAACATCTCCAAATTTCCTATGAAAAAGCAAATAAAAATCAGTTTGTGTCCCTCCCCCCCCAAAAAAAAAATTTTTTTCACACGACCATTCACAGTGGGAACCAGTGTTCTAAAATATCTAATCAGTTTTGAACCTTAATCTTCTCTCCAGCAAACCTCGTGCAAAATATACCAACGGCTTGTGCCAGCGCAACTGCTCCACGACCTGAGCCATTGGCAGCACCAACATCACCGGTACTGCCATTGCTACCAGCACTGGCAGTACCGAGAGAGGATGCAGGAGAGGAGGCAGGTTGGATAACCAAATATAAACTAGGCTAAATGTATTTTATTCCAATATACTCTGTGTTCTTTTATATTCATTGATCCTGCATAGACTAAAATGACCAGTTAATTCAGGCAGGGTGTGTTGAAATTAATGATGTAATGCTCATTTTGTTTTCACATAGTTGTTGCTGGCACACGCAAAAGAAACCTACCTGCTTGGTATACCCATTATAAAAAAGACAAACAACATCAGCACGAGGAGAAGATGGATCAGCGGCAGAAGAGGATAGAACTGCCGCAGCAGAAAATGCAACTGCGGCAGCAGAAGTTGGAACTGCGGCGGCAGAAGGCAGAAAATAAAGAAAAGTTCCAAGCAGAGCTGTTGAACGTGTTAAAGGATAACAAGTAAATTTATGTAATAAAAACTCCTAAATACATTTCGAAAATCTGTCCCCTTCATCAGTAAAAAACAGAAAAATATAGGAGAGATTTTTGATGAAGTAAAGAGATTGCTCCAAAATGACAAGTTTTATTAATAAGTTTTATTACACATAGTGATCAATGGGGATCAGATAGTTTGGATCACCCCAAAGTTTATTTAGTATGAGTGATTTTTACAATTCCACATGGGTTTGTTTTTATAAAGAGAGATTATGTTGCTATTTAGATGACATTTGTACAGCTTGAATTGCAACTTTCAATTTCTTGCTCGAATTCATCCATCACTTATGCCAAAAGCCATGTTAAACGTACATACAATTCTTCGTTTAGCTATACAACTCACGTGATGATGAATTCACCTTAGTTAATTAGTTAATTATTCAGCACTTATAGAAGCGACGAAGAAACTTTAGTTTGAGTTCATCTACTTTTTCAGTAAAAAATCAACTCATTTTTCTAACATGTCTAATTTTTTTATCCCACAAAGATGGTGGGAACGAGTTCGACATAAATATGCACTATCGCGCAAGCAAAGACCTAATCGTTTCCGACTTTATTTTGCTATTACAAGAATTAAATGTACCCATTATGACTAGAACCAAAGGAAAGGATTATGATATACGTATGCCTTCTTAAACTTAGCCATTCGGCTATTCAAAGATCTTTAATCACGGACTTGCTCTGTGGAGTGTCCACAAATACTTGGTGTGTAAATCAATGATTCCACAGAGCGAAAGCGAGAAAGCAAAATAGAAAGAATTATGGAACCGAATAGGTTTCCAAGGCCTCAGAAAAACTTTAAATGTTAAAATGGATCGATTATTTTTGCTGCACATGGTCCTGTTATTGAGTGATGAAGAAATATACCACTTAAAGTAATTAAATTTCATTTGTTTATTTCTAATATTTTTGAAAATTAAAAAATAACGTTAAAAATTTTTTCCATTAAAGCCGTTTCTTTTAAATTTATGAGAATGCAAACTAAATCTATAGGGATTGGTCAAAAGTTAACTGGAAACATTACGCCCATGTTAATAGTACGTGATGATGACTGCTTTTCACATTTATGTGAAAGATGAAAGATTAAAAAAATAAAAATTTATAAATATGTTGGCTTGTAAAAAATGATAGATGATTGGAGAAGTGAGGAAAAAATACTGTAATTGTACAAATCGTGATCGTAAAAGGCACACGAAAAGGCACAAGTGGATGGAATTAAAATTACGATAAAGAATAATAAACTGGCATGTATAGAATATGTTGATCTAGAAAAAGACATGAAAGATTCACTCGTCATATGGAGTGACAAATTCTGAAAAGACTGGGCGTGGAGTGATAAATTCTAAAAATTTATTACGGAAAGAAAAAGAAATTTGAAAGGACAAGCATTAGGAAAAGAGTAAATATTAGAAGGCACCCTGGAATAAAGGCCAAAAAGGGGAAAGAGGACATTTAAGATGACTCCCATTCTGAAGAGGGTAAGACTTTATGAAGGAATGAAAAGACGTGCGTAGGTTAGGAAAAATGCTGGAGAAGTATTATATACCTGCTTAGACAGAAACTGATCCTAATGAGCCAACCAGAAATCACCTTTGTTAATCGAACTGATGCTAATAATTCAATCTTAAAGGTAAATTCCACGGAAAAATTAGACTTTATTTATTTCTTTTTTTTTCCACCATAACATTAATAAAGTGTAGGCTATATTATTCAAAATTTTTCGTTTTATCCTAAACTTATATTAAGAATAATGCCTCGTAAGATTAAAAATTGACGCGCTCATCCTCCAATCCCTGTTTCAAAAAATACGGAGGATCATGACTCATAACTTCTTCGCCGAGATTTTAGTCGCTTTGGATTCTAGTTTTTGTTTTGAACGATTCAACATATCGTAAGATTTTGCTGATCTGTTTTATGTCAGAATGCTTTTAATTTATTCTATGTTTGGTTGTGTTAATAGACAGTCGGATAGAAATTTCTCGTTTCATAGATTTCCACAATCAGAATCAATTAAAAAACAGTGTATTAGTTTTTGCAAGCAAAGGAACTGGTATCCAACTCCCAACAGTATCGTATGCTCAGCTCATTTTGAAGCGTCGTGCTTTGTCTACGCTCCCGTCATTCATTATCAATTCAAACATGAAATACATTGAAAACTAGATCATGGATAAGGTGATGCACCTCTAACTCTAAATGGGCCTGGCGTTTTCCAAGAACAACGACCGCAACAAGCATATGCTATTCGTCGAAGGAATGAGGTAATAGGCCTGTCTACTGTGTAGGGTTGTATACGCCGCGGCAAGTCGGGGGTACAGTATATCGAATAAGATCCGTTTCAACGATTTAATGCATTGGCCTGTATATCGCAGAAGTTGCAGTAGCATTTAATTCTGCTAACGACCCTTGCATATCGCTGTCACTGTTATCAAAATCGATAAAGTTACAATAACTTTGGTTTTTGTATTCATATCCTAAATGCGATTCCCTATAGCTAAAATTACTTGTAGCGATGTCTGACTTTCGAAATTCCTTCGCACCACAATGGCTAGTTGTGACGTCACAGCCTGCCAAAACATGTTGCCAGTATGGATCGCAGGGGGACGGAAAAATTTAAAGTTTTTCATACATTTTATTAATTTTCAGCTCGAACTAAAAATTTTTATATATTCCACGTGGTTAAAGAAATCTACATCTTTCACTATAAACAAAGTTTTTTTTACGTGGAAGTCATCTTTAAAGTGAGTTTATCTTATTTTATATCTTATTTTATATTTTAGAAGATGTTTTGTTTGGCCTAGTTGATGTGGTTGGTATTAACGTCTCTTTCAACTGCTACGGTCTTATCAGGACGGCGGTATAGGGGCCACAAAGTTTGCCTAGCAAAGGTTTTTTTAAACGTACAGCTAACAAAAGATTACACGGGACCAACTGCATTACTTCCCTTCCAACGGAAGTGCGTGATCTCAGGATTATCCTCCCCTCGTCGTCCTTGACCGGGATCGAACCCGCGTCGTCGGGGATCAAAGACGATTACGCAACAACGGACCAAACGAGGCCGATTTGAGAACATGTGAATGAGCGCCTGCAGTTATGTGTACATTAATATCTGTACATTAATCTTTAGAGAGCATCAATGGCGAACAATGAGCTAACATAAGAAATGAAAAGCATAGCGTCGTGGTCGTTGTGCTACACGCACAGCATAGCGATGTTGAGAGTGCAATATATTTGAAAGCCGCCAGATAGTTTGTAACCAAATTCGGAAAGAGTTGGAAGCCTCAGGCGGATACTTGTACATGTAGCTAAGCGGCACTTGTGTTTGCATGTCCCACGTGTTAAACACAAAATATTGCCTGCAACTATGATGATTTTAGGGGTGGTTAGTAGCGAAGGATACGTCATCCCATCCCAATTCTTTCCAGTATCTTTCAGTGAATGCTACTGACTATATTGCGGTGCTGCAAACAGCTCTGAAGCTCTGGCTAGACAACATTCGTAATGGCAGGCCGCGTGTTTTCAACAAGACTCTGCACGTTCATATAAAGCTTTGACAAGACAAGAATGTGTGGCAACCCGTCTGCATGCTGACATCACACCGATTTGTGGCCACCTAATAAGCAAGATCTTATTCCCCTGGATCACGTGGGGCTTTTTAACGGGAAGCCAATCATTATTCCCAAAAAATATTAGTTTCGTCAATTCGGAAATGTCAACGCTTCTGTTCTCCCATTGAAGCAGCCATTGCGGCTGATGCCTGTTACATGGAATAAATCTATTCTCTAACCCTTTCTGAACATGCAAACATACGTTTGCATTAATTAAATACGTTATTTGGCTTATATGATGGTTTGTTCTGTATCTACATCATGCTCTCAAATCAATCCAGTCTTTTATTGATTTCGTAAACATGTAGACGTTACATACTGTTTCAATTTGTTTACATATTCACATGGAAACGTAGACATCGGACTCGGCAGTTCTAATTCAAAAAATAAAATACGAAAATTTTAATATCTTAATGACGTTTGAGAGGAG
The DNA here is from genome assembly GCA_023313115.1 of Rhysida immarginata. Taxonomy (NCBI): domain Eukaryota; kingdom Metazoa; phylum Arthropoda; class Chilopoda; order Scolopendromorpha; family Scolopendridae; genus Rhysida; species Rhysida immarginata. The sequence goes on along the minus strand of JAHWFO010098870.1, from coordinate 1,200 downwards.
GTGCATGTAACTCTAAATGCAACATATGCAAATTACAACGATTGACCTCAGTGGTTCAGTTTATCATCGATCAAGTTAGAGAGTTGCAGTTCATGAATCAAGCGAGATTTACACAACAACTGCGATGAGCTTGGTTTTCGCAGCTCAACCTCAACGGTAATTTAATTAATCAAGCGATAAATTAATCATATAATAAAAAGAACTTACATCATATTCCTATTGAGTTTTTTTAAATCTCTTCTTAAACTTTTCGTATAAACGAATAAAGATTAATTTCTATATGTTTTCTACTTTTGCAGTAAGATGTAATTTAATTTAGTAATGAACCCAATTTTTGACTGACAACTGAAAGCCGTGGAGGAGCATAAAGACTCTCATTTGATTCATCATAAGAAACATATAAGGTAAGTGATCTTAATAAATTGTTCGTTGTCTCATAGTTGAGAATAAAAAGTTTGAAATTTAAAAAATTGCATTTTACCTTCTAAAATGATTAATAAAAAAATTAAAATGATTGTAAAATTATCATACTGTAAATTCCGAGTGAGGGTGCTACTTTTTCATTGCAAAATTTATCTAAATATTACCGTGTGCCCTAACAGTCGAAGTGTACCTCTTTTCAAGCCAGAAAATCAGGTATCCTGAAACTACAGCCGTTTACATTTGTAGCCCAAAACATACCTACCTTAAAAGTCAAGTTTTCAGATAATACTATGTACGTATGTTTGAAAATTATATGATACAATTCAATGCATTTTGTTTATAGTGTTTAGTTAATGCAGTGGATTTTTTTTAAGCACTATGGATGTGATGTCGACTCCTCTGTTTTCACCTGATATCATAAATTAGATTTACTATTTATGGGCTCACGTGAAAGTCAAGGTCTACAAGACGAACATTAAGACCTTGAAGGAGCTGTCAACATTGAGCGTGAAAGTTTTGCTATTCCAACAGATGTTCTCACGAAGTTAGTGGAATCAGATAGCGTAGAATCATTGAGATTGAGGGCAAACATAATGATCATCAGAATATAATGAATGAAAACTGGAATTAGTTCACCAAACATTAGGTAATTATATTTGAAAAAAATGGAAGGAAAAATTCAAGGATTCGAACCAGGACCCAAGTGTATCATACTCGAGGCCTCCACTATTTGGGGCACCGCAGAGAATGTAGAGCCATGCTGTAACCAAATGTCTT
>JAHWFO010098869.1:0-15730 GCA_023313115.1 Rhysida immarginata | reverse complement strand
ATTGAAAGTGAAACCATGTTCGAAGAACTGCGAATTAGAAAAAAAAAAGAAAAAACAAAGTTTACGAATAAAGAAACCTATCACACCATGGCCGGCGTGTTAAAGAACTATAAAACAGTTTTCCACATGCTTAGACATGTTTTGCATCTCCAACCCTTGCTTTCGGCCACGACGGCACTTGAAGGCAAAGCTTTCCAATTTGCTTCAAGGATGGCGGCAGGAGTCAAGGACTATCAAGAGCGCTGCCACCAGAAATTCGAATTTTGTCGAAAAAATAACGAATTTTTTTTTTTAGAAATCGGAGGTAGACAGAGACCTACCTTTTGCTTTGAAGACCTAGTGTGCACAGTTTCAATGCAATCGGATGAATGGTATAGGAACGCATGCGGCACAAACAATCAAACAAGCAAACAACCAAACATTAATTTTTATATATAAAGATATGTATAAGAACTTAAATTCTCTTTATAGCGATTTCAATGAATAAAGATTTGTAAAATTTCCCCAAATATGTAAGTTGTAGTTTCGATTCCTTTTATCTCTTCTCCATGAGTAAGGTGATTAACTTCCCATAATGCAGGTAGTCCCAGTTTGGGAGTGCCACCGTAGCCCCGCATAGCCCTATTGGGGGTGCCAAAGTAGCCCGCATAGCACACGGTAGCCCTCTGTGCTTTTTATATCTGGTCACACTGTACAGTGGCATCTGGCAACATCCTCGCAACTAACCTGTACAGAAGCCAGGCTTTCGAGATATTAGGCCTCCGCACAGTCCGCATCGCGTATTATTTCAATGGTTTCCTTTGTGTCAGCAAAAGTTCAACTTTTTAAATCTAGAGGGGGATCATCAGGGAAATCCTATAGGAAATTCAAGGTAAAATTTTAAGTCGAATAAAGTAGCATGAGGACGAGAGTATCTTGTAGTGCTTTATCCCTGAAGAGCGCCAAATACGCCATAGAGAAAAACAACTAGCGGTCAAAAGTTGAAAATGCCTCGACATGCGATTTCAAGCCCGATGCGGAGGCCTAATATTTCGAAGGCCACGACAGAAAAAAGGAAAGCGTCTGCAGAAAGACTCAGCGCCAATTGGCTGTGCAGGTTGTTATGACAATGGTAAGGGAGCAGGGAGCTCGATCTTAAGGCATGAGGAAAACTTCATGTCAACGCTTGCATGAACTAATAATGAGTTTAACGATTTTGTGGAAAAGAATTCAAATAAGTGTTATAATAACTTTATCGTTTCTTATTCGTCATTTTTTTTAAAAAATAAATCAATGTCAAATGGTATATGAAAATGTGCCAAAGAATTTTTATTTCCAAGGAATTAATATCCTACATTTATTCGATTTAAAATCGAACATAGATTTATTTGATGTTCGAACCAGGCTGTGGAATTTTCTTTCCTATTTCTATCAATAATAAATGTTCTAAATCACTCCCTCTGGCATGAATGTATGCTTCACAACGTTGCCGCATGGACTGACGTAAAAAGTTCAAAAGTTCCTGTTCTTCGCGTACCTTGTGTAAATTTTAATAAAAAAAAAAGTGAATTCATACTTTTAGTGTGCATATAATTAAAAATGTGATTTCGGTTTTAAGTCAAATAAAGAAATATAGAAGATTAATTTCTCATGTACTTAAAATTTTCCTAACGTTGATAATTATCTATCAGTTCTTACTTTTGAAATAAATGCTTTAATACTGAATCCTCGGTCCAAAAGAAACGAAAAATAATGAAGTCTACTTTCAAATGAATCAAATGTATTTATTTAAAAGAGAGAAAAAGATTTAGTATTAACGTTTACATAAACATTTTAATACGTGTGATCAAAACCAGTTCGTATATTCAACACTTCTGGAAATATATTTAAAGTTTTTTTAATACTAATTTTCTCAGCTGTTGTTGGTTTCAGTAGTGTGGCTGTATCTTCCTTTGAGGTTCTATTACGTTTTTTTTGTTTTCTGGCTCTTTAAAACGAAAATCAAACTTCTTAGCTGTCAGCATGTTATCTTTGCTGCACACTTCCAGACACACATCCAATTTTCTCTTCAGAAATTCACTTGTTGATGAGCTTAATTTTTTTGTGTTCACTCTGGAAGTCAAGGCCTGCAATCTGTTCTCTATTTGATGCATAATCAGGGTGTCTAGCAAAACGACTTCCTAAAATTCCCTGACTTTTCCTTGATTTTTCTCGGTTGATCACGTAATTTTCCCTGAACATAAGCAGCAAAAAAAATCTATCTTGATAGAATATTATTGATATTTTTCAAATTTTTCTTTCCTATTTCGCATTTTTTTTGCTAATTTTTTAAAATTCTCAGACTTTTGTAAAATTCTTTGACTTTCTGTAAAATTCCCTTACTTTTCCAGGTTACAGAAAATTCCCTGACTTTTCCCGGTTTTCCCGGTTGCTATCATCCTGGCTAGTTTTTACAGCACTTGCAATTATAGCACAGTCCTCCTCATCTAGTAATAATTCCCTAACATTCTCAATATAGGTTGATTTAAGTATAGATGGCAGCGCTTACGCTTTATGAATCTGAGGCTATGACGCTGTGGTCGAAATGAGGAGAAAATCTCGGCAATGTTAAGAATACTCTATAAGAACATGCATGTAAATTGATCAGTTCCATAGTGTTCGTACAACAATGTTAAAAACAAAAATCTCAAGTTTTATGGATTTCCTACAGATCGAAAAATTCAGTGAGGTTAAATGAGATATCGTAGACTAGCCCAATATTTAGCATCGTCACTTTCGTACATCGTAATTCATTATAAAATTTGCTCACTGTTAGTCAATACTTGTTTATTTCCGTCAGTTTTCGCTCCTATTAACTGAAGCTTTTCTTTCAAGTCTTTAACTTTCATCTTCACTAAACTTTTGTAAATAAACTAGAACAAAATTCATAAACCGTAGCGAATACCATCTGGCGGATTGATTTGGCATTTAAATCAACCTATTAGTACTGATGTTTTCAGCATTTTCTTTCATGGCTTTAATTCCATCTGCATGTATGTGTTTGCAAATATTGTGATGAATGGCCAATGTACAGGTAAAAGAATGAATGCAAAGATTGCAAGCTGTACATACAAGTTTACTCACGCGAACTTCGCAAAACAAGCCTGTAGATCTGACTATATTTTTCATTTGTTGTGGTCTGTGATCTCACCGTGCCTCACTCTTAATGCCACATTGTGAGACTTTCATCCCCTTTTTATGCCGCTGATGTATGAGAGAAAGGCGGTAAGTTAATTTGCCCTTACTCGTCTTAACAAGTCGTTCAAAACACATGCCTCGCACAAGCTTCATAAGAATATCAAGAAGTTTGTCAACTCTTTGAACTTTTTTACCACGAAGATAACAATATTTTAGGACACGATGCACAGATTCAAAATGAACTGCCGGTGCTCTTGATGCTTCGCCAAGTAGTGTTACTGAATCTCCAGTTCTTGGCGTTATAGAATCTCCAGTTCTTGTTACTGAATCTCCAGTTCTTGTTACTGAATCTCCAGTAGTGGGAGTTATAGAATCACTGAGAACTGAAATTGCCTATCTTCTTAAGGAGGTGCAGCAGCAGCAATGAGTAGTTGCTAGCCCTCCTCCAACCAAATGTTTATCTGCATCCGAAATTAGCTACAGTGAAAGCGTCTCCTTCCTGAATGTGAATACCAGCCCTACCATCTCGCCAAAGGGAAAATCTACTTATGCATCTGTTCTGAAAACTGTTCCACCTCAAGCAAAGCAAGACCAACAAAATAATCTGTCGTCAGTGCTCAATAATCCTCTCAGAGCCACAGACTTAACTTCACCAAACCAGTTATTCTCACGTAACTCGGCACCAGGGGTCGTACATGAACAAGCTCGTCCTCGTGTTGGTAAAAGAATTCGAGGGCCTAAGCCTGACCGTGTTGTTGTCCACGGAACCAATGCTACTGCTCCAATCAGAGGTGCCGTGCCTCGTGTCAGCTTTTCAAAACTGTTTCTTAAGGCTGGTTCCCATAGCTCCGATTTTAAGTGCGATCATGCGATAATCGCATCTGACTGAATCGAGCATATGGAAACCGATTTTCTTATCCTCCGATTTTTAGCTGCGATTCGAATGCCCGACTGAAGTCGCGACTACAAATCGTCAGTCGCAGTAGTTTGAACCATTCAAACTTTTCTAGGTCAGATCCTGCGATTTCGATCACGTGGATCACTGTATTGGATCGATCTATTTGGAACTGTGAAGGAAACCCATCTGTGAATGCTTACGTGACGATAAAAATGTGATTTTTGTAACTCGCAAAATGTTAACAATCAATGAATGTTGAGGAAGTAATATAATTTATATAAAAGAATTGTTTTATACATAAAAAATTATCGAAATGAGCAAAATTTATTTACCCATAATCGATCAGACATTATTCAGAATTACAAATTTAAAATTCAATTAACTAAAAAGAGACATTGAGATAGTATTGGTTATAAATATTAGTAAAATAAAGCATCAGTTGAGGTTTTTAAACGCATTATTTTACTAAACAATATTTTAATTTTTTAAGAAAAAACAAAATTGATATTTTGTACAAAATATTAAAATATTTATAAAATGTCTAGAAAATTTGGATTCGATTAGAAACTAATACAAATATTTTCGAAATATATGATTAAAATGTGTAAATATTTAGTTATGTAAAAAATTTCCACCTCACAAGGGTTTTTGTATTAGGACGAAAGTTAAAGTTAGTTAAGTTAGGAATTAAAAAACCCTTTTATTGTAAAGAGGACTTTTTAAATAACTAAATATATACAGTGCAATACAACGTGAGTAAAACAATGAATCTAAAATGTTTATTTAAATTGCATCAAAATGTTTTTATCAAAAATAAATTCATAATAAATCTAAATGATATAGTAAGCTAGAGAAACACACCAGCGCATATAAATTTATATTTATTCCATGGCTGTAATTCCACGATTTTCAATATAATTTTGATAAAAAAGTTGATGCAATTTGAAAATTAAATTTTTAATTACACATTTTAAGGATTCATTAATTATATAATTCGAAAATATTTTTAATTTGAATTCTTTTCTTGATTCCATAGAAGATTCTATTTTAAATATTTTATTAAAAAAAATATATTATCTATTTTGATTTTTTTTTTTTTGCCGTGTAAAATATTGAATTTTAAACTTGTGAACTTTTATAATTATTCATTTTGGGTGACCTTTTTAATTATCTCAACAACATATAATACATAAAATAAAACATTAGAAAGCTTAATTCTTTTTTGTGAAATAAATGAATTTTTAATTTTATCGGCGCCAAAGCCAGCTAGTCGGGGGCTTTGTCAGCTCTGTCCCAGCTCTCTCAATAGCCACGTGCTCCAGCAAAGGGGGAGAGAGAGAGAGAAGTTCATCGAATCGTCGGTGTGATTTCCCATGCTCTTGCCTTTGTGTGTTGAGGAATGTCAAATAAATTATCACAGATGAATGTATAACTATTCCCCTTTTTATTATTTGATAATTTTTAAGGGGGTATACGGGTTTTTTAAAGCTGTATACAACGTAAGAAAACACGCTCGCCAACGTATCGATAAACTAGACGCCATCTTTATTCTCTCTCGACAAGAGGCTCTCGTTCAATCCGTACATGCGCAGTGTAATTGCAAATCGCGGCTATTAGATCGTGATTGCAAATCGCGCCTATGGGAATCGGCACCCTCTGCCGATAATCGAGTATGACTCGCGTCGATGCTTATCAAATCGGGCTTCTCAATCGCAGTCGTAGTCGTATGGCCGGTAGTAGGGACCAGTCGGAGCTTTGGGAACCAGCCTTAACTCCATGATCTTTCCTTTTCGTGGAAGGCTTTCTTCAGGACTTCTTAACATACAGAAAGATAAAAGTGAGAAATATCTTGGACATCCTCATGCTCCTTCATTAGTATCACAGTTGTCTAGCATTTCACCATCACAAAAGAGTTGCTATGACTTCTCTACTTTGCCCACTTGTCAGAAACCATTTGATGATCCATCCAATCTTCAATTTGCTGTTGTGTCGGAGTCTCCTAGCATTACATCAAGTTAATTATGGATTTAACACTATACTACTATATTCTAAGGACCAAACAGCAAATCTTTTATCAACATTTTTTGCTCAGTAACTATGATATTATCTATCTCACTGAAACCTGGTTATTAGAAAAAATTTCTTCGTCTGCTCTCTTTGACATTCGCTACATAGTGTACAGATATGATCGTAGTGAGTCTAGAGGGGCTTTTGGTGGTGGATCCGCTATTGCAATCTCCTCCAGCTTGAATCATAGACCTGTTGATTTTACTCTTCCTCATATTGAGAATTCATGGCTGAAAGTCTATTGTAGAAACTCTAAAAATCTTATCGTTGGTAGTATCTATCTTCCAGATGGACTACCTGTACATATTCTTCATGACATCTTTGAATCTCTTCAAGAATTTCTCCTCTCTTCCGGCTGTCCTATACTTCTTACTGGAGACTTCAACGCTCCTGAAAGTGCAAAAGATTACTACTCCGCATTGAAACACTCACTGCTTGGTGATCTGACGTCCCTCTGTAATTTTAAGCAGCTGAACACAATCAAGAATTGTACTGACTCAACTCTTGACTTAATTCTCACCAGCATTCATTGTACTGTAGATACAGGTATTGGTCATTGAAACTGAAACACCTTCGCAAATAGCACTGGATATCCCCAGGGCTGAATAGAACCTTCTGCTAGGTAATTAATCGTATGCATATCAATGAATCACGTGTCAGAGGTCTTGGTAGTCACTCCAGTAGAAGAGTTCGATAGTAAGCTTCAAATTGTCTGTGCAGAGCGCTATAATGGGAGACATATCCGACTTCAAAAGAGGGCAGATTGTTGGGGCGCGTCTAGCAGGTGCATCTGTGTCCAAAACTGCCACACTTTGTGATGTCTCACGTGCTACAGTATCCAGGGTGATGTGTGCATATGAACAGGAAGGACGAACCACGTCCAGGAGGAACAACTGCAGGGGAAAACGGAAGTTGCCGGAAAGAGACATCAGGACATTGACCAGGATTGTTGCACGAAAGCGGAAAACCACCGCAGCAGAAATCACCGCAGAAATGAATACACACCTCCAGGAACCTGTGTGCACGAAGACAATCCGTCGTTACCTGCATAAATCCAACATCCATGGCAGGGTTGCTATACCGAAGCCTTTCATCAGTAGTACAAATGCCTCCAAGCGGGTTCAGTGGTGCCGGACGCATAAAACCTGGACGTTGGATGACCTCAAACGCGTCATATTCTCGGACGAGTCCAGCTACACTGTCTTCCAAACAACAGGGAGGGTATTCGTCTGGAGGAGCCCCTCTGATGCCTACAACCCAGACTGCTTGGCACCCACAGTCAAACACGGAGGTGGATCAGTAATGGGTGGATCAGTAATGGTTTGGGGTGCAAACTGTGCAGGACCTCTACCGATCCTTCCCAAGACGTGTTACTGCTGTGCTGGCTGCCCACGGTGCCCCAACACCTTATTAAATAAAGATTTTGGATTTCTACCAGGTGTTTCAGTTTCAATGTCCAATACCTGTAAGTGCTCCTTTCTCCTTGTTCCTGAAGATAAGTATCATTCTGCTCTTGATGTTACTGTCTTCCTCCAACCATCTAAATTATCATCTTCTCCCAGTAACTATGAATTTTGGAAACTGCGTTGTGGCAACTATTTTAACCTTTACCATGATGTAGCCAATACAAGTTGGGCTGGTATCCTAAATGTCACTGATGCAAATGAAGCAGCTTCGCTCTTTCACTCTCGTATGATTTCCTACCTTCGCAAACACATACCTACTGGTAGAAGAAGACGTAATTCTAAAGCTTGTTTCCCTGCATGGTACTCTCCTGAACTCATCTCCTTAATTAAGCGTAAAAATGCATTGCACCGCAATTACAAACGTAGTGGTATTAATTATGCTGAATTCGCTGAAGTGCGTCGTGAGTGCAAAAGCAGACAGAAACTTGACTCCGACGCTTACATTCAACATCTTGAGCTAAATTTTCGGACACAGCCGAAGGCATTCTGGAATTATGCTAAATCCAAGAGAACCAACGCGCCTACAATAACTTTCATAAACCTGGATGGTGCTAATGATATTGCAAATTCCTTTGCTCAATTCTTTAGCATGAATTGCAACAGTCACAATTTTGACTCTACAGTCATCCATAGTGAATTCGATGCTACTTTCATGCGTTTACCTCTTGGGACCTTTCATCTAACATCTATTAATGAGCTTGATATACTCCGTTCCATAAGGCGATTGAGCGCCAAAAGTCGCTCAGACTCTACTGACATTCCTGCGCTTGTGCTCAAGGGATTATCTACTGCTCTTTTGTCACCCCTTCAGCATATCTTTTCCCTCTGTCTAAATCAAAGAATTTATCCTGACATCTGGAAAACTAGCATTGTCATTCCCGTGCACAAGAATGGACCTACCTCAGCTATCAACAACTATCGACCCATATCCATTCTTCCAACTCTCGCCAAGGTATTTGATACTTTTCTTGACAAGCACATACTAGCTCACGTTGCTTCCTCCATACCTCAACAGCAACATGGCTTTTACCCTGGCCAATCTGTTGAAACCAACTTAGTCAGTTTCACCGACTATGTATTCACTAGTATGATCACCGTGAACAAGTTGATGCAATATTTATTGATTTCAGAAAAGCTTTTGACTCAATCAATCATGCATGTCTACTTCACAAACTTATCTGTACCGGCTTTGTTCGTTCAACTCTAAAGCTACTCGGTAGCTACTTAAACAATCGCCGATCGGTTGTTAATTTCAATAGCTGCAGCTCCACTCCCTATTACCCTAGAGCTGGGGTACCTCAAAGATCTATCCTGGGTCCAATTCTGTTTTCCATCTTTGTTTCTGATCTCCCTTCTCTCCTGTTCTTTTGTAAGCTGATGACCTCAAAGTTTTCAATACGGTCTCATCCGTTGAAGATATACAGCGGCTACAGCATGCCCTAAATCTACTCTTAACCTAGTGCAACAACAATTATCTATTTGTTAACACTGAAAAGACATTCTTTATGACATTCACGAACAAAACTAACCCCTTGAACTCGTGTTATTTTCTCAACAATGTGCCGCTTGCTCGTGGTGTTCGTATGCGTGACCTAGGTCTTATACTGGATTCTCGGTTGCTTTTCACGCAGCACATTGACAATCTCCACAAACGGGCCTATCGCTCCCTGGGCTTCATCCTGCGCAACTGCTGCTCCTTCAAATCTCCGGCTACATTCCTTCATCTTTACAAGAGCCTTGTCTTGCCACTATTAATGTATTGCTGCATAATTTGGAATGGATGCGCTGCATCTCACCTTAATAGACTTGAGAATGTTCAGCGCACCTTCCGACGCTTCTTGTCTCGTCGCTTTCCAGACTGCAATGATCTTTCTATCACCTCGCTTGAGCAACTGAGAAATCAATCTGATCTCAGATTTCTGCATCGTATTGTGCACAACAAATGTAATTACAACTTCATCTCGAAGATCTATTTCGTGGTGCCCAATCTACGGCAGCATCATCAACAACACACCACGTTCCATCCACCGCTACCTCGACTTACGCAGTCTCTTCGCTCTCCATTATTTAGGATCCAAGAACTGTACAATAGACATCAAGATTACACTGACATCTTTTGACATTTACTGCTTAAACGCTTCTGGAACTATCAACATTACACACTTAATGTAATCTTGTTGTACGCATTGTAACAGACGTGTACAGCTATATCTCATCTGCATTTTATACACAATATTAGTTAAGTTTTTTTTCCCTTATGTTTTCCTTCCTTTTTTATATTTTACCCTCTTGTAACCGAGTTGGCGCAAGCTGTTGGGTACAAATAAAGTGAATAAAGTGAATTGAATAAAGTAAAGTTGTTCTATTAATGAAGGCATCAGTTTATTAAGTAGCGGAAGAATGGAGCTACTTATTGTTTTCACAATGTCCGTCTGTCTGTCCGTCCGTCCGTCCCGTTCATAATTTCCGCATTTTTTGAGATAGAAGGTTGAAATTCCGAATGTAGCTTACTATGGGCATGTGCACCTTCACTATTTAGTTTGGTTTTGATTGGCCCACTGGGGTCACAGTTTAGGGAGCGGAAATTAGAGGTTACCAAAAGGTCTACGCGTATTTATGCATATTAAGGAGTGAAATTTGGTATGCAGATTTATCTAAGTAAGGTCAACATCACTGTAAAGTTTGGGCTAAATTGTCCCAATAGGGTTGGATTTGTGGGGGGGGGGGGCAATCACTTGGTCTTTAGAACTTTATGACAACATATAGGGTGTGATATATCATTTGATCGAAAATGACAAGAAAGGAAAGAAGATAGGGTTCTTTTATATTTTCTAAATACAAGGCTCGAGAAAATCAATTTTTGATTTAAAAAATGGGGGGTTAAAAAGTGCAGATGTAGGAATAAAAAAATAGATGAACTCTGGGCTTCCGCTACTTTTCTATACCTTCCGCAGGAGGCTTAATTTCTTGTTAAAGTTCTCTATTATTGTTTCCTCAAGCAATGTGCGTAAAGCTTTATATACAAGAATTTGTTTCTCTTTTGCCCCTTTAAGTTTGATAAGATTAGAACGCCAGCTCCTATCAACAAGCCAGCTACACAATAAATGGTTCTGTGGTTTTTCCATTACAGATATCCATGCGTTGACATAAACATCTGTGTTATCAGTCATAAGATACTTTGGTTCAATCACTCCTGCTTTTTTCTTCACTGCACTAAAGAAAGCTTGAATTGCTTCCATATTTTCCCTTGTGCTAATGAAAAATTCTACTGGTAAACCAGAACCATATTCATCTATCACCAGTAGTGTTGTTAATTTGAAATCGTATGTATTTGTGCTATGCGTAGAGTCAACTGACATAGCATTTTTACCAAATTTTGTTAAGAGTTCTTTCTGAGCATCGGACATTAAAACTAATGCAAAATCCTTATTCTGAAAATTATATCCAGTTAAATCAGGAGTCCCTTGTTGTTTGAAGAGTAGCACAGCGTCTTTCATTTTTTGGACCCATAATTCCACACTGATAAAGTCTGATTTGTGCTCATTGTGCTTTATATTGAAGATTGAATTTTTCTGTTATATTACAAAGATCTTTCCTCGTTGTCAGGTGCACTCTTCTGATCTCTCCACCAACCTGATCTCTTATGTCATCCAAAATTCCATCAATTGTAATAGAAACACCTTCAGCCAGTCTGCCTAAATAAAGAAACAATAGGAGGTACTCATCTCATCAGTGCATAAGGTTTTTTTAAGGAGTACATTCACAATTTGGATTGAAACATTTTGTTTAGACAATTAACCCATTTGTGGAACCTTGATCCCTCATCATCATTTTATAAATACTCTTCGTATAAAAAATTACTTCATACAAACGGATTTATAACCGATAGAGAACTGTTAGTTATAAATTCATTTTTTTAATAAAAAACTATTATTAATTAATAAAGCAACAGGTATAGCTGTGATCAGTTGACAGATTTAATCCAAATTTCAACAAATGATGGGACGAAAGCAGCGCTTTCACAAAGCTCATCGAACCAGAATAAATTCCAGATGAATTACACTGAGGTAGTCAAGAAGCCTGACCAACCCAAGCGGTCTCCCACCTTATAGAAAAAAGAAAATAAGATTGACGATTGTCAGAAACAAAATAAAAACGAAGTAAAAAAAATACAGCGAGAGGGAAGATTATCACATGAAATGAAAATGAAAATGAAAGAAGCTGTACTGCTCTTCAAACAACAAGGGACTCCTGATTTAATTGGATATAATTTTCAGAATAAGGATTTTGCATTGGTTTTAATGTCCGATGCTCATAAAGAACTCTTAACAAACTATGGTAGAAATGCTGTGTCAGTTGACTCTACGCATGGCACAAATGCATACGATTTCAAATTAACAACACTACTGGTGATAGATGAATATGGTTCTGGTTTACCAGTAAAATCATTCATTAGCACAAGGGAAAATACGGAAGCAATTCAAGCTTTCTTTAGTGTAGTGAGGAAAAAAGCAGGAGTGATTGAACCAAAGTAACACAGATGTTTGTGTCAACGCATGGACATCTGTAATGGGAAAACCACAGAATCATTTATTGTGTAGCTGGCATGTTGACAGGAGCTGGCGTTCTAATTTTATTAACATTAAAGGGGGAAAAGAGAAACGAATTGTTGTACATAAAGCTTTACGTACATTGCTTGAGGAAACAACAATAGAGAACTTCAATAAACTGATGCCTTCATTAATAGAATAACTTCATGCTGATGATAATACAAAAGAATTTGGACATTACTTTTTCCAAATACGATTCAAACAGACCAGAAGTCTGGGGTTTTTGTCTCAGATTGGGATCTTACATCTATACAAATATGCATCTTGAATCTATGCATCGTGTCCTAAAATATTGTTATCTTGGTGGTAAAAAATTCAAAGAGTTGACAAACTTCTTGATATTCTTATGAAGCTTGTGCGGGATACATAAGCAGCATTAAAAGGGGATGAAAGTCTCACAATGTGACATTAAGAGTGAAGCAGAAGGAAAAATCTTCACGGTGAGTTCACAGACCACAACAAATGAATATTATACAGTCAGATCTACAGGCTTGATTTGCGAAGTTGGCGTGTGTAAACTTGTATGTAAGGCTTGCAATCTTTGCATTCATTCTTTTACATGTACATGCCCAGACAGTGAGCTTCATCACAATATTTGCAAACACATACATGCAGATGGAATTAAAACCATGAAAGAAAATGCTGAAAACGTCAGTACTAATATTCAGAAAGTTAGGGAATTATTAGCGGATGAAGAGGACTTTTCTATAATTGCAAGTAATACTATTATGCATCAAATAGAGAACAGATTGCAGGCCTTGACTTCCAGAGTGAACACAAAAAAATTAAGCTCATCAACAAGTGAATTTCTGAAGAGAAAATTGGATGAGTGTCTGGAAGTGTGCAGCAAAGATGACATGCTGACAGCTAAGAAGTTAGATTTTCGTTTTAAAGAGCCAGAAAACAAAAAAATAGAAAAACAGCAGTGTTTTGTGTCACTGAAACGTAATAGAACCTCAAAGGAAGATACAGCCACACTACTGAAACCAACAACAGCTGAGAAAATTAGTATTAAAAAAACTTTAAATATATTTCCAGAAGTGTTGAATATACAAACTGGTTTTGATCACACTTATTAAAATGTTTATGTAAACGTTAATAATAAATCTTTTTCTCTTTTAAATAAATACATTTGATTCATTTGAAATTAGACTTCATTATTTTTCGTTTCTTTTGGACCGAGGTTTCAGTATTAAAGCATTTATTTCAAAAGTAAGAACTGATAGATAATTATCAACGTTGGGAAAATTTTAAGTAAATGAGAAATTGATCTTCTATATTTCTTTATTTGACTTAAAAACCAAATCACATTTTTTATTAATTTGCACACTAAGAAGTATGAATTCATATTTTTTTTATTAAAATTTACATTAAAAAATCACACATTTTATTAATTTTTTTTAATAAAACAGAAAAGCTTTTAATCTACGAGGATCTAACATCAAATAAAACTATGTTCGATTTTAAATCGAATAAATGTAGGAGATTAATTCCTTGGAAATAAAAATTCTTTGGCACATTTTCGTATACCATTTGACTTTGATTTATATTTTTTTTAAATGTCGAATAAGAAACGATAAAGTTATTATAACACTTGTTTGAATTGTTTTCCACAAAATCGTGAAACTCATTAAACGTTCATGCAGGCGTTGACATGAAGTTTTCCTCATGTCTTAAGATCGAGCTCCCTGCTCCCCTACCACTGTCATAACAACTTGCACAGCCAATCAGCGTTTGGCGCTGATCTGTCTGCAGACGCTGGCCTCCGCATCGGGCTTGAAATCGCGTGTCGAGGCATTTTCAACTTTTGACCACTAGTCGTTTTTCTCTATGGCGTATTTGGCGCTCTTCAGGGATAAAGCACTACAAGATACTCTCGTCCTCATGCTACTTTATTCGACTTAAAATTTTACCTTGAATTTCCTATAGGATTTCCCTGATGATCCCCCTCTAGCTTTAAAAAGTTGAACTTCTGCTGACACAAAGGAAACCATTGAAATGATACGCGATGCGGACTGTGCGCAGGCCTAATATCTCGAAAGCCTCGCTTCTGCACAGGTTATTTGCGAGGATGTTGCCAGATGCCACTGTACAGTGTGACCAGATATAAAAAGCACAGAGGGCTACGGTGGGCTATGCGGGGCTACTTTGGCACCCCCAATAGGGCTATGCGGGGCTACGGTGGCGCTCCCAAACTGGGACTACCTGCATTATGGGAAGTTAATCACCTTACTCATGGAGAAAAAGTAAAAGGAATCGAAACTACAACTTACATATTTGGGGAAATTTTACAAATCTTTATTATTGAAATCGCTATAAAGAGAATTTAATTTTTTATACGTATCTTTATACAGGGTATTTCTTAATTGGTGTCCCGTCTTTAGGTCCAAATAACGGCTCAAGGGGAATAGGTGAGGGGCAAATGAATATTGATTATTTGGTTTTGATGTCCACTAATTCCGAGTAAGAACATTTCGCGTCCCTGGGGGTGACGGGGTAATTTTTGAAAAGTTTAATTTTTTAGGGGTAGGGGTGAGACCCCATGTGTTATTTAGAAAGTTGTAAAGCATCATGTAAAATGTGGGTTTAGCAAAAAACCCAGTGAAAAAATCTCATCCCCTGCCATTTATCGAGTGGGTAAAGTGAAAGGTATGGCTAGCTAATGTAGACAAAAACAGAAAAACTCATTAGAAACTTATTAGAACTTTATTACTTATTCGAAAACAGTACATTTGAAAATGAATGAGTCATTATCCTGAAAAGCTAATAAAGTTCTAATAAATTACTAATGAGTTTTTCTGTTTTTGTCTACATTGCCTAGCCATACCTTTCACTTTACCCACTCGATAAAGGGCAGGGGATGAGATTTTTTCACTGGGTTTTTTGCTAAACCCACATTTTACATGATGCTTTACAACTTTCTAAATAACACATGGTGTCTAACCCCTACCCCTGACAAATTAAAATTTTCAAAATTTATCCCTTCACCCCCAGGGACGCGAAATGTTTTTATTCTGAATTAGGGGACATTAAAACCAAATAATCAATATTCATTTTCTCCCAATCTGTTCCCCTTGAGTCGTTATTTGGACCTAAAGGCAGGACACCAATTATGAAACACCCTGTTTGCTTGTTTGTTTGTTTGTACCGTATGCGTTTCTATACCATTCATTCGGTTGCATTGAAACTGTGCACACTAGGTCTTCAAAGCAAAAGGAAGATCTCTGTCTACCTCCGATTTCTAAAAAAAAATCGTTATTTTTTCGACAAAATTCCAATTTCTGGTGGCAGCGCTCATGATAGTCCCTGACTCCTGCTGCCATCCTTGAAGCAAATTGGGAAGCTTTGCCTTCAAGTGCCGTCATGGGCGAAAGCAAGTGCTGGAGATGCAAAACATGTCTAAACATGCGGAAAACTGTTTTATAGTTTTTTTTACACGTGGCCCATGATATGACCGGTTTCTTTATCCGTAAACTTTGTTTTTTCTTTTTTTTTCTAATTCGCAGTTCTTCGAACATGGTTTCACTTTCAAT
>JAHWFO010098826.1:11256-34831 GCA_023313115.1 Rhysida immarginata | reverse complement strand
AGAGAGAGAGAGAGAGAGAGAGAGAGAGAGAGAGAGAGAGAGAGAGACGGAAGGAGCGTTATTCAACTCTTTATTAGATGTTCTTCTATTATTAGGTTTCTAAAACAAGGGTCCCGTGCGATGCTTGTGGTCTAGTAATTCTGCGGTGCTAATGAAGTCACCCCTCGTGGCAGATAAGAGCATAAATCAAGTGTAATCAAGATGGCGTCTCGTGTCTGTCCGTCCTTCCTTGTATTGCCTCTGATTAGGCGACGAAGCTGTATCTCCCCTGCCCTCCACTTTTCGCTCTCTCTCTCTTTCTCTCCCTCGTTGTCGACAATTTCAACCAAAAAGAAAGAAGAAAAATGAAGACGACGCTGACAATAGCCCCAGCTGGAAACTCTATTTCATTTCGAACACACTAAAACTAAAAAGTTTTGACGTTTTTTTATTATAAGTACATTTTACTTTCAATAAAAGTTTTTTTTTAATTCTAAATTGCAATCATTGGTATTCATGATAATGTAATAATAATAGTTAATAATTCGGATATAATGTATGGTAGCTGTTTACATAAAAGTTTGATTTGTTGATTCAAAATTCTTTAAGTTGCAATTTCATTATCTTAAGAGTCTGCGCTAATCTCACAATTCCAAATCAAAATCACGCCTGTTTCAACAATTTGTTATTAAAAAACTACAAAAATATTTTACTATAACTAGTCAAATCTCTATCACAAATTTATATTAATGGTACGACGTATATTAAGGAGACAATAACCATATAAAATCGCTTTTCACCCGCAGATATTGTAAACTAGCCGTTATCCGCGTCTTCGTCTGCGTGGATGTTTAAAACTTCTAAAGTGGAACATAGTTAAAAAAAGTTGCTAAATATATATGTGTAGGTACTTGAATATAACCTTTGCATAATAGAATACAATAGCAGTCCATTAACAATAGGACTGGTCGTAAAAAAATACAACTACAATCCAATTCAACAATGCAAATTCGGCAGGCTAAATCGATATAGTCAGTTAAACCAACACCAACTACCGTTAATCCTATTGCTACCAATAATAAGCCCTAAATTTGGTCGAGTAATGATGATGTAACAATGTATGACGTTTCCGTTATCAGTCCTTCTGTCTAGTAGGTGTTGGTTAAACACAGCAAGCAAAATACGAGGGTCGTTCAAATTTGACCTGGACTTTATTTTTTTGTAAATTTCATTGTTGTAAAAATCTAAACTTTCATGTTGGGATGGCAACTACCGCCTGTCATGCAAATGCAGCATCACTTAACCGATTGTTTGTTTAAACAAAATGGTGGACAGCGATGTGTCGACCAAAGTGGAACAACGAATAATCATCAAGTTTCTCCACAATGAAGGTGTGAAGGCATCTGAAATTTATCAGAGACTTCAAAGAGAGTTCACCGAGTCATGTGTGTCTCGATCGTTCGTCTTTGCTTGGTGCCAAAATTTTGAAGGAATGCGAGAATCCACCAGCAATGAACTTCATAAGGCAAGACCAGCAACTGCTGTCAATGATAGCATCATCACACGAACAAACGAGTTGATAAGGGACAACAGGCGGATTCATGTCCGAGAATTGTTTTCAGTGCTGAACATCAGCACTGGCAATGTGGGGACCATCATCCACGATAAGCTGAAATTCAACAAGTTCTGTGCCAGATGGGTCCCTAAGCAACTCTCCAAGGATCACAAAACCACCCGGGTGGAATCTGTTCCATGCTTCTGCAGCGACATGGCAGAGAAGATTACAGCTTCCTAAGGCGTGTTATAACACCGATGAGACATAGATTCATCACCATACTCCTGATAGCAAGCGTGCGTATGGCAAGCCGTTTTAACATTTATTCCTTCTTTTTATGCAATGTACAAATTCTTTGACATATCGTTAATTCCTTTGCGCCGTTTTAACATTTATTCCACAACAGTTTCTGCAATGTACAAATTCTCAAGACATATCGTTAATTTCTCTGCGCCATTTTAGCATTTATTCATCTTTTTGTGCATTGCACAAATTCTTTGACATATCATTAATTCGAATTAAGGATATGTACATTCGAATTTGTGATATGTGAAATTAAATTAGCGATATGTACCCTCGAGTTTATGATATCTAAAATAGAATTAATGATATCTTTAATTACGCTTCATTTTAAGATATCATTAATTCAGTTTCACATATCACAAATTCGAGGACACATATCGCTAATTCAATTTTACATATCACAAATTCGAAGCCACATATCGCTAATTCAATTTCTGATATCATTAAATAGCTCGAATTTGTGATATGTAGAATTGAATTAGAGATATGTGACTTCGAATTTGTGATGTATAAAATTGAATTAGCGATATGTATCTTGGAATTAACGATATGTCAAAGAATTTGTACATTGCACAAAAAGAAGAATAAATGTTAAAACGGCTTGCCATACGTGCGAGCATGGAGTGGCGACACACTGACTCACCACGACCCAAAAAATTCAAGATGACACCGTCGGCAACGAAAATGATGGTGACTGTATTCTGGGACATTAAGGGTATCATTCATGTCGATTTTGTGGAAGAACATCGAACAAAGATGCACCCTATTACTGTGATATTTTAAGAGCGTCCCTGAAGCCCGCACTAAGGAAATAACGACCAGGACTCCTTATCAGTGGCGTTTGTTTTCTGCAAGACAATGCCAGATCTCACACAGCCAAACTGACTACGGACACACTGACGAAACTCAAATGGGACATCTTACCAAATCCTCCATACAGTCTGAATCTCTCCCCTTGCGACTATCACCTTTTTGGACCATTGAAAGAGTTCTTGAGTTCTTGGGAAGGCAGAGGTTCGGCTCCAATGAGGAAGTGAAAAAGGCTGTCCCTATGTGGTTTTGACATCAGCCTGAAGATTTCTACAAAACCGGTATTCAAATGCTTCCAGAACGCTGGAAAATATGTGTAGAGAAGCAAGGAGACTTCTTTGAGAAATAATTGGTGTGTGTGTTTTTTGTAGTTTTTTTGATTTTATAAAAAAATAAAGTCCAGGTCAAATTTGAACGAACCTCGTAGTAGGTTTCATTTTAGCCAGTATAGTTTCATATAAGTACATTCACAGCAAACTAAACGATAGTGCGTTTTAATTAGATTACTGTAATAGAGCACTCTATTACAGTGCCTTAGTTTTAGTTTGCTTGTAACCTCGTCTGTTGTTAGTTTTGTGAACTGTTTGTTTGATTGTTCGCATGTCAGCCGGTATACAGGGTGATTCAGAATTCATTGTACAAACTTCCAGGGGAGGTAGTATGGGTGATTCTAAGCAAAAATAAGTGGGTGCGAATTTGAACGATAACTGAGATATGAACAGAAATAAAAATGCCGCCACCAAGATCAACAAGTTAATAACTCAAGTTCTGTAACATCTAGAATGATGAATTTTGGTAAATGAAAATGATGACAAAATGAAAATGGGGGATTTTTGGTAGTGATTTTTCTGCTAATTAGAAATATAATTTTTAAATTTCTTTAGCACGCAGAGTTTTCTTGTTTTACAATGAAACATTTTTAAATCATTCACTGTTTGGAGCCTGGTAAATTTCCTTGCGGCCCCAAAATATGGATACTTTAACAATGTAGCCGCTTCTCTTCACTCCCATTACTTTACCATAGAAGTCTCGATGTGCATAACTTGGAAACTTGACGTGATAGAAAAAATCTAAAAGCAGATTCGGATTCTACACACAAATTACTACTAAGAACACTTTGTGTGGTCTTAGTCACAAGATGTGTGTTGACTAGTGTTATTTGTACAATTAGGTACTGATTAAAAATTGTTTTTAGAATGATGTGGTGTTGCTCTACAGGGTAGCAATAGGAAATTTTTCTCTATCTTTAATAGTTTTCGAGTTAGCAAATCGACATTGTTCGTTGAACTCGATCGGTATACTTTTACTCGATTGTTTCACAGAATAAATGCTGATTTGTTTACCAATGTTAAGCTCTAACAATATCCACCAGGTTGTGAGCGAGAAGCTTGCTCAGGAAGCCTCGTTTTCTAACTGATTCGATGGTGGCGCCCTCGGACCGTGCACATGGTCCGTTAGTATGCTGTGATGTTTTTAACATTAATTAATTTTTAAATGTAAAGAATTATGATTGAAATTATAAAACTACCCATATTTTCAAGCATGTAGTTTTTATCGATTCCCTTTCAACAATTAATGTCAATAATAAAATAATCATAACTATAACAATTAAATTAAATTAAATTACATCATAAGCCATTGTAACACCATCCAGTCTATTGTTAAATTATATCTGATGTATTATATAAATTCGAAAATTTCAAAATCAGAACATTTTGTTCCTAAAAAAAAAAAATAAACATATCATTTTTTTATTTTTACGGGCCGAAAGTTTATCAAATGTTCACTTTATCCATACGATATAATAATACTTTTATCTGAAAACCTCTTTTAAGCCTTAAATCCTTTTTAATCCCATAAGCCAAGTTAGAAAACGCGTTCAGTACAAATCGATTGAAAATTTGGTATAAAATCGATATTTCCCCAAAAATAAACATGTCAAAGGAATGGGAACATTTGATCGGGGCCCAAACAAAGCAGGGAAACGGCTAACGTGACATGTGGGGGACAAAATAACGGGGCGCCAGTGAAGCCCAACTTCTAATTCTTCGGGTGAGATGATTCGAACGATAACATGAGCGCCAAGACGAATTGACGAGACTGGTTCGTCTGCCTCGTTTGAAATTGTTCTCATCGGTTATCGGAAGATCTGGGAACGAAGAAATGACCGGAACGACGACGACAACAACAACAACAGCGACCGCCGCTTTGGGCCTATTACGCTTGCTCGCCATCTGCAATCAACCGCTTTCGTCCACAATGAAGTTCCACTAGATGAGCCATTGTGACTCGTTTTGATGTTATTTTCCTGCTTGTGTTGGATAATATCAAGCGTAATCACTTGATTACATTGCCATCCAGATCGCAGTGTAATTCAGTTACTCTTCTTTTAGTTCATTTTCCGATTTCAAGATGGGTAAAATGCATTCTTGCAATTGCATGAAGTGTATGGAGAGTCTCAATTCGTTCATTCCTGAGATTCGCGGCGACATTTAGAATTTTGTTTTCCGAAAAAGGAATTGAAGTTAATCTTTGCATTCGTAAATGAAAATTATGGCAACGCTTGTAACTATTTCGTCTATCACAGCAAGAGAAGCTAGTTGCTATACATTGATCTTTCGCCATTCAAAAGCAACAAAATGCAAAAAGCGAACGGCAAACTTAATATTTTATGTGGATAATAGGTGAGATGGTTGTAGAAGTCACTACTAATGCTGAAGTCTTAAAAAATTCAACTCAGTTTGTTATTTACTCAGATACATTACGCCTGAAACCAATCTAATACAGATCTGATCTGTAACATGTCAAATTCAAATTGATAAATTGAAAACTGCAGTAATCATATTAATAAAATTACTGCCTATTAAAAATTTTCTTCAAAATTATTTATTTGGAAAGCAACATATCCGAAGATTCTTCAAATAATTTGAAGATGTCTTCTTTTTGTTAGATTAGGACTTCTTTTCTACAAAAACTCGCGACCTAAATCTCGGAGAATTCCTGTTACATTTTATGTATACCAATGTTAATATGTACGAATTGGAACTTGGATGAGTAATTTTGAATTATCCTGTATTGCAGCCGTTAAAATCTCTTGTAAGTCGGTAACTTTGATGAAAATGCAGATGCCGAGATTTTCGGAGTACATATCACTCAATGTTACATTACTCTTAAGAAAACTTTCCACCAATTACATGCTCGAGGAAAAAATCGAGGAACGGAGCAAACTTGCTAATAATAACATTGAAAATGGACGAAATGTTCCTTTGTGATTCATTAAAATACCCTATTTTCTTCAATCCCTTATCGAATTTTGCGTTGGGTTGATCGCATTCATAGAACATGCAAAAAAAAAAAAATTCATAACAGATTGAAATGATTCATCAAAAATTGAAGCCATGAGATGTTCAATTTTTTGTTTTATAAACTTTCTCGATGTCTCGGCCGTTCGTTTGGCAAATGGCGCATATTAAAAATAGACAAACATTATCTGTTAAAAATTTGATTCATTGAAAGGTTTTGATTGAAAGCTTGATAGATAGTATAAATATCAACATGAAGTATAGTCCGTTTTGGATATTCTACTCATTCCACTGGTTTAGTATGTTTGTATACTGCTTGTTGTCGTTTCAAGAATAACTCGTGCATGAAAAAACTTTTTCAAAAAACAACTCTTAGGAGAAATTTTTTTTTGATTCATGCATTGTCACCGATATGGACTTTACGTATGTGTAAAAAATTTCAGCAAGATCGGATTAGTGGAAGGGGCTGAAATATTAATTACAAGATTTTATCCACCAAACATGACCCAAATGGCGTAAGTTATATAAGCGTTGTAAAAAGCAACAGGGACAAGTCAACAACGTTTATTGAAAACTCTCACTTCACTCTCATCTCTTTCTCTCTCCGTCAGAATAAAAATTTCGAGAGTGTTCTCCCGTAGACTTTCTCTTCTTCACACTGTGCACGATAGAGCAAAAATTGTTGAACTAAGATCCCCCTGAAATGGCTAACTTGCAAAATGAATCAAATTTGTTTAAAATTGGGCCAGGGGTTGCAGAGATATGGCCTTTTCCAGGTATTTTAATTAAATAACAATTAAAACTAACAGTCTTAATTGTTAAAAAGAATGAAGAACTTTAATTGTTTACTTTTTTTGCTTCACTTGCTTCACTTCATATACAGGGTGTTTCTGAACGGTCTGTACAAACTTTCAGTAGACGAAATTGCAAACAATGAAGCGCTCAGCAGTTAATCAGCATTTATCAACAATTGGGCAATTCAGGCCGGTAACAGCAAACAATGGTGCTCCAAGAACATTTCGAATCTGATGTTGAAGAGAGTACAATTTTCTTTAGACGGTTCTTGGAATTGTAATTCCTCTTCTACTATAGAACACCTTCAAACCGTTATAACTCTATAAAGAAGCGTTTAAGACCCTATGTTCATATGATATTTCTGCTTGTTTTGATCCCTAAAACATATGCTGAAATTTTGTACACACCATTCAGAAATACCTGTATAGATGTTGAGTAGGTGTTCGGGGTTTTTCTTGGCCGATTGAGATGAGATTTGATATCTGATTTCTTTCGTTATTAAAAAGGTCTATACCAAAATTTTATTTCTTTACCTTTATTTAAAGTCCTATTTATATGAAGAAAATCGTGTACGTGTTTACGTAAAGTACCACTTCTGGTTGAGAGATTTCGTCCAAAAGTTGGTACAGATCTATAATTTCAGTGAAAGAACTAGATACCAAATTTCATCCATTGCGTTTTTGAGTTCTCGCGTATTCACACACGTACGGCCAGACACACAGACATAATTCCAAAAAATGTTTTTTTCGGACTTAGGAACGTTTAAAACGTCGAGATTCATCAAAATCTCGAGGTCAATTTTTTTGAAAATTACAATACTTTCTCTATTACGAGAAAGTTAAAAAGAAACTCTCCATTTATAGTAAAATTTGAAATTGATGCCACACCTATATTTTCGACTTGCCCATTTTATCGAGTCCCTGTTCGTCTGGTAAGCAGGGCTAGTGCTACTATACATAGGTCAACTAGGCATCCGCTTGGAACGCAGAGCTCAGAAAGTGCATTACCTAACCATGCCTAGGGAAAATTATTGAACCATTACACTAGCCTTGGCTCGGGCCCAAAATAGTCTTGCGCTGGCCCTGCTGGTAAGTTACAATAAATCGACTGGCCGAAAATCCACTGCGAGCTTTCCGAAACTTCACTGCCAGGTTCTCCGTTATCTTCCAGCTCCTTGAGTGCATATGTATACCGAAGCATTCTTCAAAATTTTTTTCCTTTATCCTATCTTGAAAATGAGATTTTTGTATGAACTGTGGCAAAAATGATCTGCGTCAGCACTCCATTGAAGGGAATGTTCCTTTGATAATTTTAAAAGATAAATGTAGCAAAACAATATCTCCTTGATTTTGCTGTATAAATAAATTGGCACGTGCTAATGAAATATTGTTTTAATTGCTATTAAAAAACAATCATCTGAAGATTATTATTCCTATAAAAATCAAAAGAAATGACACATACACAAAAGCACATGTTTAAAACGTTGATCGCTCTGAAAATTTAGTGATTAAAAATAAGTATTAAGAGAGATAAGAAATTATCTGAGATTTTTATTTTCATTTTCGTTCAGTTCAGTGAAAAGTCCATTTATTAGATTCTCTCCCCATCTTTATTATATTTTTTTAATGTGCAGATCTCGGTTACAATGTTTTGATGGGCGGAACAAAAGGTGGAGGCGCGCTGGTCAAACGATATGCCCGTCCGTCGTCCCGTCCAGACAAAGCTCTTCTCCCTTGCTTCCTGACAGAGAGGGGACCGAGTCTTTGTTGGGAGCATCTGTAGACTTGACTAGCACAGGAAATTAATTCTGCGGACACATTGACAGGTGGGCAGGCCGCCAGATTCAGTGGAAGCAAACGAAAGATGAAACCGATCAGCGAACTCGACATCGATTGGAAAACTTTTCATAAGGGACGACATTGGAGGATTGGGGAAGGACAGTTGGAAAAAACGATGAACGCACACACACAAACATATTTCTAGAAAACATCATTTGAAAAACTGAGCAAATAATTTTTTTCATTAACATGTCGATTCCGTTGAAACATTTAAGCCTATAGTAAAAATGTATGAAACTGCTTAGCTCACGGTATTTTTCAACAATATTTCCAACAGTAATTCAATAGCCGGCCTCAAAGTTCCAAAAATTCAATTACAAAAAACAAGAAAACTGTGAACACTAACATAACAACAAAAGAAGTAAAAACCACCTGTCCACAATTCTGTTTATGGAATAGAGTTTTTCATTTCTTTTGTTGATTCCATAAATTCGTTTTCTACATTAATGTAGATGTTGAAAGCGTTCAGAAAATCTCGTTAAAAAATATAAACCAGTTTTATCATGAACCATGTTTAAAACCATGCTGTTAATTGAACGAAAAATTTCATTAAATAGTATATGATGAAACTAACTCCAGAAGAATGCCCTAAAATCTAATAAATTTCACTTATGTGTTCATTTCATATTAAGCAGCTTGTTTGATAACACTGAGACTGATTATTTTTAAGCAACCTTTGAAGATACAAACATGCGAAATAGAATTAGGAAACACCACATTAGGTATTGCATGAACACCGTCGTATGCTTTACATCGGCAAGTTGGTATTGACAGTCACGCATGTAACGAATGTTGTGCTAGAGATTTGGCCCAAAATAAGTTATTTCTGAAGGCCCATGGTAACATTCCTTGCAACTTGATCCACGATCGTATACGCTCTATACTCTATCCAACGAAAGTTTGAATAGGTTTGTCCAATTAAATTTCCAAATTCAATTGCTAGACATTGTTAATTTTATTTTGCAACAATGTCTAAACAACTGAAAGCTTAAATTTAACTGGACACGCCTGTCAAACTTTCGTCGGACAGAGTATAGTTTACTATGAACTTCATTTTTATGAGCTGCTAAGCCCGCTTACTCTACTGAACTCAGTCAAAGTGCATGTATCCACAATGATTAAACCTAGCTCCTCCAATCTGCAGCGCCATCTGTGCTGCTATCTTTTTTCCAGCAATATTTTTGTGAAAATACACGTAGGCAGGGTCAATCGAATATATGGCCATAACCACCGAGAGAAAAGGCCTCCGCAATGAAGCGTAAACAAACGAAAAAATACTGATTGTTAAAATCCAAGATGAAAACAATGAAGGTTGGATTGTTGCTCAGACAACTATGGTCAGGTGACTTTTGAGTGCCCAGGCCTGTCTTTTTCGTCGCCTACGAAGGTATGGTCTATGCTGTAACCAACCAACACCTACAAAAGAAAGCCTCACAACTGAAATGTCATACATTGTTATCAACATAAATCGACCAAATTTAGGGCTTATTATTGGTAGAAATACGATTAACAATGGTCGAAATAGGATGATGTAACAATGCATGACCTTTCAGTTGTGAGGCTTTCTTTCTAGGAGGTGTTGCCGTAGCCAACGAAAAAGACAGGCCCCGGCCAACACCTCCTAAAGATAAGGCCTGAGCCAACGCCACCTAAAAAACAAAGCCTGGTCACTGCGTCATCACACCTGGGCTGACAATTCAACTTTCATTGTTTACAACAAACGAAAAAGCACCCGTTGTAATCAGCGTTTTTTCGTTTGTTGTAAACAATGAAAGTTGGATTGTCAGCCCTGGTTTGATGACGCAGTCCACAGGCAGTGAGAAGGCTTTGTTTTTTAGGTGGCGTTGCCTGAGCACGAAAACGTCATACATTGTTGCATCATCATCCAAAGACATGTTTAATCGCATTTCTACCAATAATAAGCTCTAAATTATGTCTTCGCATGATGATGTAACAATGTATGACGTTTTCGCGCTCAGGCCTTATCTTTAGGAGGCGTTGCCCCGGCGCGGAAAAGTCACCTGATCATAATAGTCCGACCAACAATCCAACCTTCATTGTTTCCAACAAATGAAAAAATATCGATTGTTAAAATCCAAGATGGGAACAATGAAGGTTACATAGTTACTCGGACTAGTATGGTCAGGTGACTTTTCTGTGCTGGGGCAACACAACACCACCTAGACAGAAGGCCTGATAACGGAAACGTCATACATTATTACATCGTCATTAGCCAACGAGAAACAGGCCAGGGCACTCAAAAGTCACATAATCATCGGGGTCCAGGCAACAATCTATCCTTCATTGTTTCCAACAAACGAAAAATTGCTGATTGTTAAAATCCAAAATGGAGACAATGAAGGATGAATTGTTGGCCGGACCCCGATGATCATGTGAATTTTGAGTGCCCTGGCCTGTCTCTCGTTGGCCTCGTCGAGCATCCTATTTCTACCAATAATAAGCCCTAAGTTTGGTAGACTCGTAGCCGACGAGAAAGACAGGCCTGGGCCAACACCTCCTATAGAGAAAGCCTGGGGACAAAAGGTGTATACATTGTTACATCATCATCAAGCGGCCAAATTTAAGGCTATTATTGGTAGAAATACGTTAACAATTGATGATGTAATAATGTATACACCTTTTGTCCGCAGACCTTTACTTTAGCTGTTGTTGCATGGGCACTTAAAAATCACCTGACCCTAATAGTCCGAGCAACAATCGGTGTTTTTTTTTGTTTGTTTGTTGGAAACAATGAAGATTGGATTGTTGCTCGATCTACTTTGGTCATGTGACTTTTAAGTGCCCCGGCCTGTCTTTCTAGTTGGCTTCGAGTAATCCCGAGGCCAACGAGATAACAAGGCCTGGAAGCGAAAAAGTCACCTGACCAACTGGGTGCTAGTAACAATCCAATCTTCATTGTCTTCATCTTGGATGTTAACAATCAAGTGTTTTTCCTTTTGTTGGAAACAATGAAGGTTGGATTATTACTTGTGTGATGAAAGAAAATTATTATAAGGTCGGATCGATAATGGTCGTACATTTTATCATATAATCCAAATCAAAGTACTTACGTTGTGGAGACCGCAAAAACCAAAACAATGTTCTCCACAAGTTTAAAACCGCTCTTCAATAAAATTTATTGATTTACAAAACAAGGAGAAGTTATCCAAATTTTCTGTTAACAAAATATAAGAGCAGAATAGATGCATTTATTAACAATCTTAGATGAGGAAGCAGTTGGTTCCATTTTAGGAAAAGAAGTTATTGATGAAAACATCTGAGGTTTGGCGTGTGAAAAATCCTCTTAGATCATTCTTTACTTACCTTCAAAGAGTTATTGTTCCAATTAAAATAATAGCTTGAAAACTAAATTAATATTTTTATTATTAGACATGTCCCATACAATCCACAAAACAACTGAATAGACAAATACAAAAGACAACTACAGCTAAGTAAAGAAGCTGTTAGCTAAAACAACCCTCACTTAGACTATATGTTTACCAACAATTACATTATGCACAAATTGGCAAATTCTCACTGTCACACCCTTGGACAGTGTTTAACAAATAACAAACGCCATGTGTCATAGACATTAGTCATATAGACTGGTCTAAGCACAATATGGATACACTGCAAATGGCAGAAAATAAATTAGGGCTTGGAAATCCGATAACGGTTCCAGTAAAATTAAAGAATTAAAAAAACTCGTTCTGCCCTATTGAACATGAAAGACATTAGCCCTTCAGATTCCAAAAGTTTAAGCGGACCAAAAAAAAAAAAAGGCTTCAGCATTAATGAAATTCCATTTGCCCGTACTCTTAAACGAAATCTGTTATGAATTCCGCTATAAACTTGTGTAAACGGCATTCATAACCAAAGTGCATGAAATAAATAAAAGGGATGAAAATTAATAAAGTGAGTTGACTTCTCGTGGTAGCAGCAACTAAAGTAATGAAGTTCCAAAAAAAGAAACATTAAATATAAAAGGAACAAAATATCAAAATGTAAACCTTGCAACAATGCAAAGTACATCCGTCATTATCAAATTTCAAGAGCAACAGCAAAGAAACACGTGAACCCACTTTGTTTACCACTGTGATTGCGTTTACTATCAATCACGGTCTATAGATATTCATGGTCCTCGAGCTTCGGCCATTTTCCATTGTTTCGAGAAGCTAAGGAAAACAGATCGCGCCAGGTGCCACAAACCTTCTCTTTAGGAGGTGTTGACCAGGGCTGACCATGTCCTGCGATAGAGGTTTTTTCATTGAAACTGAAAATGAAAGTAAAGTTTCTGTCTGTCGATAGGACGGCGCTGCAGATGTTTTGGGGCCGATTGTACATGCAGCGCCACTTTTCAATAGAGTTCCCGCCTTATTGGGAGCTAGAAACTTTAGCTTCATTTTAACAATGGAGCTCGATAACCATGTATATCTATAGACCGTGCTATCAATCCCAGTAGTTTTGAATAAGGTCTATTGTCACGGAATTCGAAAAACACATCGAATTCCGATGACATCGTCCATCACTTCCGGACTCGTGTAGACCATCAAACGAAACCGGAAGGATGGCGAAACCTCAAACGTCAACAAATGCGGCAGGAGTGGACCAATGGGAGAAAAGAGCGGGAGTTTCGTCGTGGAAAGGGAGGACGAGACGAGGAGACGGGGAGAAAGAGAAAAGGACTGATCGTGGACGGATCGAGGAGGAGCTCAACGCGGAACCTCGAATGTGGGCAAGAAAGAAAATGCCTACTGTCGATTGAGGGACGTATGAAGGAGGCCAAGCAGCCGGCACGGGAGAACGGAGTTATCCGGACGGCGAGCAACGAGTCGAGCGCCACGACCAATCGGCATGCACTCGCTAAGACGAAGCGAGCGGCGGGCGAATTAGATTCAGCGAATAGAAACGGAGCGGAGGCGGCGAGCCACGAACGTCCTTCACGGTGGTTGTCTGCGATATCAGATCAACGACGTCAATACTGGTAAGCGCCCAATTCCTAGTAGGAGATAAATTATGTAATGCGAAAAAATGTTTCCCGGAGTTACGGCGCGTGGAGTGGAAACCAAACGCCGTCGTACAAGGACTGTGGCCTTTTAGCCTACCGGCCTATATTGAACAGTCTGCGGGCTTCGTATATGCCAGGTGCCAATCATTTGATAAATAAGTCATTCCCCATTCGTTAGCAAAGATTTTCACGAAGGCTTGTAGCGACGGCTCCGGTGACGTCAGGGGAGAAATTCAATGTGGGTGGAATCTTGCAATCCGTAGTTAATTGTTCTACATGCTTTCTTATGTGTTTTCCTATCAATTCTAGGGCGTGTTATATAAGTGGTGCTACGCTAGACGAATTCTGGGAAAAGAAAGCAAGGAGCTCTCGAGAAGTTGAATCTCCAATGTGTTTGCTACTCCATTGTGCGGGGTCATATGATAGTGCGACGCCGGGGAATTGAAGGGAAAAAAAAGGTGTTCACACAAATTTTATCTTATTGATATGGGTAACTAATGTATTGTCGATGGAATTACATTTAGACCTAAGAAGTCTGTATATGCTTAGAATGGTTATTGCCTAAATTTTAAGGTTTTGGTTTATGAACTCTGATTCCCGGACTGGACATTATTGCGAACGTTTCATTGTGTTCGTTAAGTTGGAACTGAAGTGTTTGTGTTCGTTTACTGAAAAGAAAGAACTTTCATTTGTGGACATAACAGAATTGTAAATTTGGCCTTTGTGATATTCGGCAATGGTTGTGTTATCACGTGCCGTATTATTATAATTCTAAAAATTTATTAGTTCATGTGAATTTTGAGTGCCCTGGCCTGTCTCTCGTTGGCCTCGGGTCTATGGCAATGACGTATATTAAAGATAGACCCTCAAACCTACTGCCATACTTTAAAGCCAATTCGGAAGCTCTGCTTCCAGAACTGTCATGGCCGAAAGTGATGCAAAACACTTGGCTAAATATGAGAATAGCTGATTAATTCTTTCACATGCCGATCACAGAGTGGAAAATTTAAATTAAACTTCAATACACCTGTATCTCTTTGTTAACACCGTGTACGTATGAGGCGAAGAGATCTTCCACAGTTAACCGAGCCCCATCTTCCACAGTGCATCCGTCTACGGCACACAGATCCAACCCTTGGCGTAATGGTGTGGGGTGCAATCGGTTACAACTCGCGATCACCTTTAGTGTTTGTGGATGGAACATTGAACAGCATTCGGTACGTCCAGCAGATTGTGGAACCTGTTCATCTGCCATTCTAGCAACAGGAGGGAAACATGTTTTTCCAGCAGGATAACGCCCGTCCACGTACTCCCCGCGTTAGCTTGCAGGCCTTACAACATGTGGCAGGCCTTATAACATGAGCCAGCACGATCTCCCGACTTGTCGTTAATTGATGTGTGAGACGTGATGGGGCGTGACGTTCATCGTCGCTGTACACCAGCTGCAAGAATTCCACAATTGCGCCAGCATGTTCAAAATGCTTGGAACAACCTACCCCCAAGACGATATCCAGCATATTTATGACCATGTTATACGACCTTTTAATGTGGTCTACTGGAGCATGGAGCCAATATGCAACGTTCTTCTGGACGTATTGTCTTGCAATCTGAATCTTTTCTTGTATGCTACCAATGCTACATGTGTGCAAAATTTCAAATAAATCGAGCCAATCTTCCAGGTGTTACATTTTTATTTGCCAGTGTATTTTCAAACTTTTCATGGACTATTCTTGGATTAATGTGGTTGTCATTTGCATTTAATAAACAGCTCTTATAACTGGAGTCCCCTCCCCCCAAGAAATTCTTGTGCCTCAGAAAGTTAAAAATGTAATTTGAGCGGCATCTTTCGACACTCCTTATTTGTAGTCCTAATAAGAATGCCTACATAGGACAGAGCCAAGACAACCATACGCAATTCGATGAATTGCATGAATAATGTTTTGGGCTGCTACGCCAGTTCAGCATTGTAGGAAGCCCGGTTTAGAGACAAATGTGACTTATAGTTGATGTGGTCGACATAAAAAATATGACCATATAGAAAGAATTATTCTGGGGTCTTTAATTTCTATCACGCCATTACAGAAATATTAAAAGAAGTTATTATAATACATGATTAATATAAAAGAAATGAATAGCTAGTTTGTTAAATGACTAAGGTTTGTATATCTAAGGGTGTTTCCATAAAGTCCGACTGGTCGCCAACAGTTTACGGTGCACGGCTGGAATCGTTCCCAACCGGGCTATTCTGTACATTTGTACTTTTAGACAGCCAATTATGCTTATTCTAAACTGAAACTGCGTCGTTATAACTCAGAGACTACGATTACGAGTCAAAACATTTGATAATCCAAATTTTCATAATTCTTTTTCATCTTCTGGCTCATCGCTTGCATTAACTTTATTCTCTGCTTGCTTATAGAGATGTCTTTAGGCATCCTTATTGTTGAATAAAAGTATTATCGCATATTAGATAACTAAAGATTTGAATTTCTTAAATTCATCCTCCAGTTTGATTCCACTCGTGCAGTCAGACCCCAGCCTTAGAGTCAGAGCGAAGCGGTCAGTATTTTTAGACAGGATTTTCGCAATCGCTCTTGAACGCTTGCGACCATTCGGACTCTATAGAAATACCCTAAGTTACAGAGATTCTATGTATCAGCCTTCTATTAAACGGTAGATAACACAATAATATACGTGATTTCCCAAAAGTTTTTCCCTTAGCATAAATGACCTGTATTCTGAAATTTCTTCTCTAATCATAAATAGACTACCTTTTCGTCGGACGTTTACCATATTATGTCTAAAATGCCCTGTGTCACATTAAATGTGTTTGTTTTGGTAATTTCAGTATACAAATAGCTATCTCTACCAAAGTAGCACCATTTTGCTTAGCTGTCGCAACGGGCGTTCATGTGATATTGACGTCACAAACAACTGAAGTCGTAAAACTACCAATATAACTACGCATATTGCGTGTGTACACGTTTAATGCTTTGTTTTCTATAAACCGTTAAAAGTGTCTGTTTCTTATATAGAATTTTGTATGTTGGGGTTGTTCAAAGAAGCCAACCATTTCTTGAAAGAAATAGACCTTAATGGTATCTTGAGTCTTTGGGATTATGTAACGTTTTTCTGATAATTCTCCGGCTGAGTAAGTATGGTGGCATTTGGATTCTCGCAAGTACAGTCTAAAGATGCTAACAGTGTTATGACTCATCGTTATTATTCTATAAAACAGTAATTCCACTCTAACAGCAACAAAGTGTTACCTATTCGCTCATCGGTGAATACGACGCTTCATCGCTCCTGTCGTTACGTAGCTATAGACACCAGTGGAATTTGAGCGTAGGCGTGCCATCCTGTAACCATTGTTTCAACAATTTCCGACAGCCCAAGCATCTCTAGATACATCGGTAATTATTCCATGCATCGACCAGCAACCTACATTTCGACCTATTATCCTGTTTCTCAAACACATGCAGCTGGCGATGAATCAATACAGATTAACTGCCATCCCAAATGATGTCTGTGAACATGTATAAATGTTTGTTAGTAAACAAGAGAAGGTTTGAAAGTTGTTTCGGGTTCTTTGTTCTACTCTCCTATAGGGTCGTGTCTTTTCTGTCTTCATCATGTTTTTAAAAGAAAGGGCAATCATGTTTTACTTTAGCATAACTGATAAGTGACAAATAGAAGTGCCTAGAACCAATAAAATGGAGGAAAAAGAAAATATTTAAATTAGCTGGAAAATTAAAAAAAATAATAAAACAACGTAAACAGCGAATGAAATAGTCATAACTCCCGAAATGTGCATCCGAATCATTAAAGAATTTCTATGTGGATTTGTGGTTGCCATTTTTCTTCGTTTTACTGGTAATTTAAATTAAACATATTAATTTGGTGATATTATGAAGTGAATTCAAATGTATTCAAACAAAGATTCTTTCGTCGGATGGATTTATACAAAATGATTACCATAACATATAATCCGTCGTATACAGATTTAGCATGAAGTGATAGATGCGTTGCATTAAGTGATGTCGACATTAAAAGTTCTTGGGAGTTATTGTCTGGGGAATACTTTCATGGAGACGTTAAGTCCCTTGATGCATGTAGACGCCCATAACAGGACAGAGTGATTTTCCCATCTGCAAATTTCAGAAAGAGAGAATTGCCTTAAAGAAGAACGTTATTTATTTATTTATTTATTTTTAACAATTTTCATGTGAAGAACGGAAATAGTACATTCTCTTCACCATCACTCATTAACATTTAATGAATATATCACCTCATGCAGAATAATTGATAAGATAGATGAAAAATGTAGAATTTGCTTTAATACTTTTTTTCCAATATTATATCCTGGCTAAATTTTAGGAAACATTTTCAGGGGATTTTTAAAGAGGTTAATTTGACGAGCCTAATTCGTACAGAGTGGTTAATTAATGAGGCTATTTTGAAGGGGGTTGTTTTTGTCCGTGATAATTTATGTCACGTTACTTGAGTGGAGGTAATTATGTCAGAAATACTATGGATTAATCTGCTTTAATGGTGTTATCGAATTTCATAACACTGTATAAATGAATTAAGACTTCGATACCGCGTTCAATGAAATTAAAATTTCTTGTTTGAAAACTATAATTTTGTTAAAAAATTTTGATTTAATGAGATCTACTAAGAAATTAAATCCTGCAATGCGGAGTGCCTGTAATTGAAAATCCCGTGATTTTATTCAAGTTATTTTTAAATGATACAAGCTAGTGAATAGCTTTTATTGAAAAAGAATTGTTAATATCACCATAATTGGATTAATTCTCTATTGAAAAGAGTTAATCCGTGGATTCTGTTTTTAATTAAAGTGGAGTCCTGTGTACAATCGTTTGCTCCCTTTCTCCTTTAATTTGAAGTTGTATAAACTACACAGTATAAACTGTATAAAATGCATGGTGTGCACAAAAGGATTTCGCAGTTTGAACAATTTTTTATTTTTTTTTTAACGATAGGGTATGATGATAACTGTTACTGTGGAGGAAAGAAAACTCTCCCAGTTTATGGAGTTTGCATTAAAAATGCTCAATGTGCATTCTAAAAAAACAATAGGGGAGGCGGGCACATTACCACCTTTTCCTCTACTAATATTAGATAAAACGAAGGGTCCCCCCCCCCCTCCCTAAGACTAGTGATCAAAAATTAAAGGATCGTCTTAAAATCGTAAAAATAATGCGTAAAATCTCTGAAAACATTGATGGTGCAGTAATGGCACTTTTTATAATTCATTTTTTAACATTAAAATTCGTTAATATTACACTAATAAGTTCATAAATAATAAATAATAAAATAAGAAATAAAAACCCAACGATCGCTTCGATTTTTCATCATTTTCTAGGGTCAAATGATGTTTTAAAATTTATTGTAATATCGTGTTATTCATGAACTTTAAAATTAAAAAAATTATATTACATCATAATAATACAAGAAATCTCTTGAAGAAACCTTTTTTAGAATTACAGGCAAACAGCCTATAATACAGGGTGATCCAAAAGTCGCGCACATCCAAATTCGATTGTCTATAAATAGTGTAATAGTTGAAACGTTTCATCGGCTGCTTAGCAACTTTTATATTTTGAGAATATGTTGTAAAAATATACATGAATTGTGTAAGTATTATAGCAAATAGTATTACTTAATGTCATCTGGTTTTTATTATTATTATTTCGATGTGCGCGACTTTTGGATCACTCTGTATGTAAGTTTGAAAACTATTAGTAAGATTATTTAGTAAATTCATTCTTCATTAATTCAGATTGTAATAGTAGGCTTTGACAACTCGGTATCATTTTTTGCGTCGTCACGAGTGTTTCACATGCTAAATATAAAAATAGAAATAAAAGTTAAATTCTTGCATTAAAGTGATATGAAGAATGGCACTTTCTAAGATAAGGCAGTCTACAAGAAACAGACCTGTAAAGCACTGTCACCCTCGATTTATTAAGATTGCACTCTAGAATGGCTGTAATTCCAAAGCAGAGGAAATGACAAGACGAGAAGCAAAAACAGAGCAGCTATAATTAACGATGCTAATTTCATTAAAAAACAAGAAATGTCGCTAATTCGCACGGTAAATAGAAAAAATATACAGTATATGAATGATACGGAGTGAAAGAAAATAAAGATTATTTCTTATGGATTTTAAATAAGAATCTTTTTAAATACGTAACATATACATAAAGTAATCTCTTCACGAAACTGTGGATGTAAAAACAATAAAAATAATGAAAACACTTTTCCACAAATTAATTTTTATTATTTTTATTTATTATTTTCCACAAATTCATTATTTTTATTACGTAACATATCTTTTCGTATGTGTTAATTTCTAATGGACATGAAAATATACACAACATGCGAAAAAGTCTTAGGATGAATGTTATTATAACAATGTGAATAGATGATTCATATAAAATTTTGAGCCATTTTTTTACCTAGTTATTTATGTGGACCACTCCAAAAGTAATGTACAGTATTTTATAAAATCCATATTTATTCTACGTCTGTGCTATTTATACAGCATGTGCAGATATAATTTAGTAATCAAAGATCTGCTTTAACACGTTTCCAAACAAAGATATTCACATTATTAATTTATCATATTTCATCGGATTAAAAATGTATCTTCAATTCTGTGTAACTGCTAAAATTTCATCTCATAAGACTTATATGAACTTTTACCAGGTTTATTTCCTAGGACGTTAATGATTGGCAACTGAATTGATGTAGCAAAATTGGTTTTTAATTGTACATATTGAACAAATTAAAATTTTTTCGATCGTTCTGTTGCAAAATTTTATCGAATTTTTTGATTTTTGACTTCAGATTCGGATAGAGCTTCAGAAAGTAGGTAAAAGTTATAAACTGGCACACGTATCCTACCTATTCGGGAACATGGCCAAAATGGCGATTAAGTTAATTATTTTGGTCCTTCAAGCCGGCAAATATTTGTGCTCGTGCTGTAGGAGCCGCCATTTTGCCTTATATGACCGTGATGTTGATTAGTGAGAGACGATGAGGTTAATGAAATAAAATTCTTTGAGTTTTTACTTCTTTTCCCGTTTATTGTAACCCATAATTTATCGCGATGTTTGACGAACGAAATGTGGGCGATTGGAACGAAACAGTGTTTTCTCAGAAAATTTTATCCAGGTGGATGAAAGAAAGAAGTAGCCGGATGAACAAAAATTAAAAACAAACAAAGCATAATGTAATGTTATAAAAATTTTTGGTTTATTAATCCGAGCGGTAACCGAAAACAGTCGTCGGCGCGCAAAAGGACCTGGAGAGAATACTTCTGTGGCTAAATGACTAAACTTCATCATGACAGCGACGGTCTTGTGATCTATGCATTAATCACGCAAATTCACGGATAAGTTCAACAAATTTCTGAAATGTCGATATTTCTGAAATTTCTGGCTGAAAGTTCATCATACATAAATTACACCCATCTTCGTCACTTTCTGTAATTTGATGAACCTTTGAATAACTGTCGTTATATAAATCACCCTCTAAATATTTTAATATATATGCGTGCATACTGCTTAAAACCTCAATAGGCATGACGTTTTACGAAACACTCATTCTAATACTATACTTCTATGCTGTGATCATTCATAATTCCAAAATTTTTTTGGGTAGAAAATAAGCGATATTTATATTATTTGTCTTCAGTTTCAGGAAAACTTATTTTCTTCTCACAATAAAATTGTCCAGACATGCTTAAGACTTTGTCCCAACTCTCAGTTTGGAGTTTTATCCATAGATGGCAAGATTATCGTTAAAGATTAACGAAAAGTGTATCCAATTTTATTTAATTTTCCACCTGAAGGCTAGAGTAAACTTTTGCAAAGCTAGATATTTTTAGGAAGAACTTATTTTACAAGTTTTTGGTTTTAAAATATTCATTTTCTATTCAATTAGTTTGAATTGCTTTAAAATATTCTATAGTTCCACACTTTAAAAGAAAATTCTGAAAATCAAAAATTGAAATAGAAAAATAATAAATATTTTCAAAGATGCCTAAAATATATTTAATACCACGTTTTTCAATTTATTTCCAAAAATTAATTTATGCATAACCTAATGCCGAGGTTTTGCTGCACTTTCAGAATAAAGATTGCTGACACGTAAAATGTAATTATAGTTTCTTCAATTTCTTCTTTTAACCAACTAGATAATATTTCAATAATCTGCCTGCTTCCTTATTTATTCAAATTTAAATAAATTTATTCTTTGCTTCCTTATGAATATCGCTCACTGTGATACTGTACGAGGGGTACTCTAAAAATATCGCATCTTACGAAGACCATTCTTTTAGTATTTTTCGAAGTACTCTCCCTCGGTACTATACAAAGGTCATCCTCCTGAACCAGTCAGACATGCATTTACACAATACCTGAGCGAAATGTGTCGTAAGATGCCAAATCTTGAGAATAGTGGAGATGTGTCTACGTATTGACCCGATTTTTACAGAAAATGTTAGATAAAAGTGCTGAGGCGTTGTCATGCCACAACAAATCTTTTGTTCCGGTCTTCGGACGCTTCTCTTCCATTTTTCTAGGACATTTGACACGCCGAAATTCACATACCGCTCTGCTGCAACTGCACTTTTGTTGTTTTCAAGCACAACAGTGCACACGTGGATAGTGGAACATGAAGAAAGTTGTCACCATCATCTTCCCGGCACTCCAAGAACGTTTGCATTTCTGTGTAGTCCTTGGGAAGCCACTCTTTGGATTGTTCATTAGTTTCAGGGCCGTAATGATAGAGCCATGTTTTGTCACCTTAATGTCTTAAACACGCTTTGATGCCATGTTGTTGAACTTTCCGATCATTTCTTGGCACCAATGCATTCGGGGGTGCTTTCTGTTCTTGGGTCAACAATCGATGAAACCTTCTCGAGTTGATAGGTGTTCATATAAGATTGTTTTAACCGCTAATGATCCATGACCAGGTTTGCCTCAATCCGGGAATAGGTTACCCGATTATCATTCGCGATCATATCCGACACAGAACGGATGTTTTCCGGCGTAACCGTATCGGCTGGCTGTCCACTGAAAGGTTCGCCTTCAAGTGACCATCTTCTCCTCTTAAACTCGCAATACCAGGAAGAAATTATGGCTTTTCCGGAGCTCTGCCAGGAAATACCTGTTGTAAAGTTTTAAAACAATTCGACCTTTTTAAGCCTTTGGCATTGATACCTAATATTTTATGTATTTTAGCTGATTTGCGTTGCTCGGGCTGTTTGTTTGATGAAATTTTGCAATGTCTGAATTTGAATATAAACGAAAAAGCCTTAATAAAGTGGAAAAACGTAAAGAATTCTTTTAAATGCTCGCACTGGAGTTTTGTGTCCAATTGGGTTCACCCAGGAAAGTTCGACATTGCTTCCTTTACATTTTAAAATATCAAAGAAAGGCTATGAGTATTGATTTATTTCTGACTATATTAAAAAAATAGATGGATTGAGAGAGTTAAGGAACTCTGTTTACAGCCTCATCAGCATCTCTCATCAACATGTAACCGTTTTAATAGGGTGGTATACAGTCACAGAGCGTGGAATCATGTCCTGAATGTGGTTGTTTATATTTTGAGTATCAGTTATAGCAGCAAGGATTGGTGTCTCACACAAACATACATATATAAAATTTGGCACACATGTTTAGAAGCCCACATAGACTAACATTTACTAATATTGTGTTATTCCAACAATATTCATACATACGCGTCGAATTGATAACCTTCTTTTTTTTTGAAATCTGTTAAAAATATTAAATATTTGATGAAATATGAGCATTTTTACTAAATAATGTTTAACGGCGCATGCGCAAGCGTTACCAAAATATTTTTTGCATAATTTATTGACCAAATGTATAGAGCTACTCTTATAAAAAGCCCAAGCAAATATCATGAAAATTCAGAAAGATATCGTTGA
>JAHWFO010098826.1:0-11156 GCA_023313115.1 Rhysida immarginata | reverse complement strand
AAATTCAGAAAGATATCGTCGCTAGAATGAGTTGAATTTCAGTTGCTATCAAAAATAAATAAAACAATACGGGGTTTTCTCAAGATATTTATTTTTGGATCGGACACCAGTATCAATTTCTTCTCCTTACGCTGATATGATATCAATATGCCTTCATATCAGAGTAAGGAGATGTTGATACTGGTGTCCGGTCCAAAAATAAAAATTTGGAGAAAACCCCTTATCGTTTTGTTTACATTTTGAGAGCAACTGAAATTCATCTCATTCTATCAACGATATCTTTCTGAATTTTCATGATATTTGCTTAGGCTTTTCATAAGAGTAGCTCTATACATTTGGCTAATAAATTATGCAAAAAATATTTTGGTAACGTTTGCGCATGCGCAATTAAACATTATTTAGTAAAAATGCTCATATTTCATCAAATATTTAATATTTGTCTATTCTGAATGCAGAATGTAGTCTCTACTGTAGTTTGTCAAGTGTCCTGAAAATGGCATTGGGTAGAAAACCCTGCATGTTATAAACAAAAAACTTACGCAAGCATTTTGAATTTTTTTAAAGAAACCTTTATATCTCCATGAATATACGTGCTATTCTCATATAAATGACCACAGATAAGAATAAGAAGCCTCTTAATCATATGCTACAGCTACAACACATTTCAAACATTATTTTTACAGGGTGATCCCAAACATTATTTTTTTGGTTCACTTTCTTGTCAGTCTCCTATTTGCCTTCGGGACAAAACCTTTGCTGAAATATATGAGGTTTAACATGCTCTTTACACCCTTCAAGTTTCAGAATAATTCGTCGGGTATTTTTTCTAGATATTTGACAAAAGGTCTAAAATCGAAAGTGTCCGATTACTTTTGGATAGATAGTGTACATCTTCATCACTGTCAAAATGATCATCATCGTCGTCAACACCAACAGCATCATCACCACTATCACCAGCACCAGTACCAGCACCATCATGGCATTAGTTTGTGCGGTTGGAGATTTTAGAAAAAATTAATTCAAACTTGACACATAAATCGAGTTTTTTTTAAACATCGAAACCTGACATCCATGTTTGATTTGCATGTGCCATGCATCTTTCCACCAGTTACTTTTACACCAGCAGCCATGTGGTGGTTGCCAATAACTTCGTATTTAAAAAGTTTTTCCATTATTCTTTTCCATGCAATCAATATTAAACAAACTTCCCGGCAAGCTGCTTACAAGAATGTACGCTTAGTCTGCACGCTTATCCGTCCGGCCGTCCGCTGTTTGCACGATATCTTGAAAACGGATTAACTTCTTCAAATTCTATTTTAACATAGTGATCATCAAGGTCTTAACTCGGCTTCATCAACTTTTCAGGTTTTTTCGTGGACCCCTTCAAATCAATTGCACGTGCTCTAAAAGTGACCGTTAAGAATACCAAGATAATTACATGTGATATA
Source organism: Rhysida immarginata (assembly GCA_023313115.1). Taxonomy (NCBI): domain Eukaryota; kingdom Metazoa; phylum Arthropoda; class Chilopoda; order Scolopendromorpha; family Scolopendridae; genus Rhysida; species Rhysida immarginata. The sequence continues at coordinate 9,708 of JAHWFO010098826.1, read as the reverse complement.
ACAATCGAATCGCAATGAGGAGTCAACAATGAATAAAATGTTACTTTCTTTTAAGTAGTGTTGACGTGAGATCATTTAAAATCAATTACTGATTTTACACTAATAATTATATTGCATTGAGCAATAGAATAGACGTAAATTTGGAAGGCATTAAATGAATTTCCGTCGTTTATTAGGAACTTTAGCTAAATTTTAAATTCTCGAATTTAAAATTACTTCTAGGGCATAACTAAAGTTCCTTCTTGGAATGTTTGCAAGATTTTATTTTATTCAAAATTTTCTTTGTTAACAGGCATCATGTAAGAAATGATATTTATTAGATAAAGAATCTTGTAAATGAAATTCATCCATTAGTGAAGAAGTCCTAATAAGGCATTCATTAGGTGTAAAACCATTCCTTCATAAATTTAAGGAACCCCCACTGCAATCGAGATAGTTGAATTTGTTATATTCTAATTATACATGAACGAAGACGCAAAAAACATGCGTGTAAAATTATTTAACGGTGAATGAGATCATAGAGGACTAAATATAAAGTAATGATTAATAACCAGCAACTGCTGTGTGTCTCGGTGTGCGGCTCTGGGCATAATTAAAAGATCCGTCCAACAAAACAAGAGAAAGCAGCCTATGGAGTCGTTTTAAAAAGCAGCTCAACTCCATCGCCATCAGTCAACTCCGGGAAGGAATGGCGTCACTCTGCTACGTCTTTAATTCAAGCTTCCAAAATGATTAATGGAGGACGATACGTTTGTGTTTGCGCAAGATTTTTTTTAAAACGAAAGAAGAGGAAAAGAAAGATCCAGAGAGAAAAATAATTAAAAAAAACCCCGCGCAATTAGGATTATTCCTAAAGGAATAAAGAGGGTATTTTAAGGGTGGATTATGATTAAAGAAAAAAAGTAAACTTTGCATGAAACCTAAGACAGAAATAAGACTTTTTTATTGAGCTTTGCGAGGAATATTTCAATAAATCTTATTTACAGGAAATTGTATTCATATGTTAGACTTAACAAGATTATGCGGGGTCAGCAAAAATTCCTCTTTCTATGATATAATCCAATACAATGGCCCATTTAATAAAGTTACTATTTCACCACTCAATTAATAAAATATGGCTTAAGCTGCATAAGTAATCATCTTTATCGAATGTAATTACTTTGTCAGACTTGTATATGACATCTTTCCTTTTGAGATTTTTTTAAAATTCTTATGCGACTTCGACGTTTCATATTTTTGCAGGATCGAGTCACATTTTTTAATACAGAATCGAGTCATATTATTATGACCACCAGCTAATATGCCGAATAGCCGCCTTTAACGGCACGGGCAGCAGTTAGACGGCGTGGGAGTGAATCAATAAGATTCTGGTGGGTTTCTACTGGTAGTTGTTACCATGCAGGCTATAAAGCATCCATAGCACGCACATGACGATCGAGGTGATCCCAAAGGTTCTCGATTGGATTGAGGTCTGGGGATTAGGGGACCAGGGTAGTACTTGGAACTTTTAGTCGTATTTTTCAAATACCCCCGAACAATGCAGCCGTATGACACGTCGCATTATCTTGCTGGAACGTGTCATCCCACTCTGGGAAGACAGTCGCCATGTATGGGTGCACTTGATTTGCAATTATGGATAAATAACCGAATCGGTTGAGAGTACCTTCCACAGGTATCAGTGGGCCCAGCCAATGCCATGAGAACACTCCCCATACCAAGACGCTGCAGCCACCAGCCTGGATTCGTCCAACAATGGTTGCAGAATGCTTGTTCTCGGAGGTTTCTCGCCTCACCTGGCAACGGCCGTCACTTCTATGGAGCAGAAATCGTGACTCATCGGAGAAGGCAACCTTTTTCCAGTCAGAAGTAGTCCAGTTTCTGTACTGTTGAGCAAATTGAAGCCGTTTTTGGCGATGAACCTTCGTTAGCAGTCTGTACTGTGGTTTTAGAGACATGTCTGGTAGCCCTCGTTGGTCCACTGTAGCTCTTCAGTTGGCCTTCACACATTCTCGCACCCGACGTTCACCTCTCTCGTCAATGGCACGTGGTGCTTCACAGTTCCCATACCGTTTATTCTGAACGGTCCCAGTTTCCCAGTCATGATACACTTTAATTACAGCAGCACGAGAACAGTTCTCAAACTGCGCGGTTTCCGAAATACTGCCACCTTTGGCCCGAAAGCCGATTATCCAGATCTGATAAATCACGTTTCTTACCCATAAAAGCAATGAGTGGTATGTTTTTAACATAGTGGAAACCTACCCTATATAGTCACCTAACCAATTCCCAACACGTGACATCGTTCCTCAGCTGGACAACCCCGAAGACAGACGTAGGAGGGTGGTCATGATAATGTGACTCGACCCTATAATTGCCGCTTACAAACGCCTTTAAACAAGCTTAAAGATTGGTTCATTTCGTTGGTCTTCTTTTATGAAATAGACTGTAGAATATGCCGGCGAATGCTCTCTTTCACCTGTGGCAAGCTTACGGGTTTTCCGCGGAAAACAGGATCTTTTAAGAAACCCCAGAAGTCAGAAGTCACACGGGTTGAGATCAGGTGAGCGAGGAGGCCAAGCTGTTCTTCTGAGAGTGAAATTCCTTTATAGCGGTATCATTTTGGTAGAACAGCTACACTAAAAGAGCTTTGTTTTGCTACCTCATTATCGTGCAACAGAGCAGTGGTCACTAATGCTTTTGCAAAGCATGTCTCTCTCCTTTTATCTAACTCGTTATTTGCAAATGTTGAGGCTAGTCTCGGTTAATGGACATGAGATTGCAATCTTGCTACATTGCCATCTATCGGCGGCCTTTATTTAATGAATAACGAGCGCATAATCTGTTTCTGGGTTCTTCGAATTTCGTTTCATTTACGCCAGTAGAAAACTTTCTACAGCCCTCTGAGTTGGGGAAGTTTAATTTCGATAAACTTGTATAATTACCAGTCTTTGTATTTAATCGGAAGTGTCAGATCAATTTTTTAAAATATTTGAATTGGCACCAAATTTGCCGTTTCTAACGGAAGCTCAAATGAATTTATAAAATAGTTTATTTCAAACTTGTACGCATATTCATATCCTTTAGGAATGGTGAATACAGTAGTTAGCATCAATTCTCCACTTACTTGAGTATGGAAGTTGCACTCTTAAGTTATGGTTTCACTTCATAACTTCACAATTGATATAATCATTGGAACGAAAAGAGAAATACTGTTTACTTGGACGGTAATATTATCCTCTTATCCGAATTATGTTTATATAACAGTTATTAGGTCCGTGAATTATTCATTTCATTGAAATTTCTTGCAAACCAAATGATGCTGCTGTAGCTCCCCCTCCTTCCCTTTCTCTCTTTGTTTATTTAGAAACATATACGCTTGGCCAGCATATTGACTAATCGTAGATCGTTCGCGATAAATTCCAACCGATTGAACTTTATGAAAATCATTTTGTATGAAGTTAGTCTGTCGTCCGGGGCCATGAGAGAGACCACTCAATCGAGTGCCTTCAAACGAAATCAAAACACTTCCCAGGAAAAATCGATTGCGTGTTTAACATCGAGTGATTGCATAAAGAGAGGCCAAGGGAAGAAGTATTTATCATACGAGAAATATATGAGGACAGTTGAAACGTAATAATGTGAAACAATTGATATGTAAATAAATTCGGAAAGCTAAATAGCAGTACTTGTTCATTTTAGTTACGCTCGATTATTTAGGACATGAGATTTGCAAACATTTCAAACCATTTTCAGAGTAACGTAATTTAAATCTGTTTATGCCGCCGTCGTCAGAGCGAAATTATATGTATTCTGGTTTGACTTCTCATATTACTGCTGATTAGTTTACAGTCACAAAAACCATATTTTAATTTTAAGGCTATTGTTTAAAAATCCTCTAACCAGAATTGGACATATCGCATTGATTAATATCGCTTAACAACAACTTCATATTTCGTGCAAATTATAAAACCTTTGATATCTATCCACTGAGCATGTAAATTTATGATAATTTTTAGAATTCCCCTATTTACATTTCTTGCCTCTTTTTTAAATGCCGGTTGTTTTTTATGACAATTTATTTCGTTTACATACGCAACCAATTTTGTTTCCGTAACCTACTTTCTTTATGACACCAAGTCATAAAAGTCATGTACATCTTAATGTATGCTGGTTAATTAACTTACATACATTAAGGATATATTGTAGATCGTCTTTGAATAATGGCCTGTTATTATTATTATTATTATTTTTTTTTACTTTATGACAGAGGTGGACGAAGCAAAACACTTCAGGGGTTCGGGTAACGAAGCAACCTTAATGAATAGAACGATAAATCAGTCACTCAGAGTATAAGATTTAATGGTCTGGTTCTCAGTAAAAGAATTAACTGTTGGCCTGAAGTTGATTAATTTCATTTTAATGCGCCAGTCGCGTTAAATTCTTCCTAAAATGCTGGAAGGGCTCTCAGTTTTAATTGTTATCCGACATATATAAAATTTTAAGTGTTCTCGATGCGGATAATACAAATTTCAAACTCCCTTATGTTGTATAAGTATTTCGAAAATAAAATTTGAGAAATAAATCTCATTTCCTTATCAATTACTATTTAATGATTTAGATATATCGTTTAATATTTTTTAATTTATAGTTCCAAAAGCTTGAAATTGGGATGGAGAAGATAATTTACAATTTTTTCATAGTAATGCACGGCGGATTCAATGTTCTTTGTGTTTAGTTTGCTTTTACTTCTCGAAAATTCTTTTCTATAGAAAAGTGCGAAATAAAAATAATAATAAAAACACATATTTGTATGCTATGATTCCAACAAACGATGATTTAAAACACAATAAGCCGGCCTTCTATAAAGAGAAAGCGAGCTGGGGATAGGCATTTCAGTTCAGACAATAACCTATCGAGTTACAGGTTTGAGTACTGCTATTAGAGTGAATGTTTATGTTCATTATAAGCATGTGTAATGTTAATAGTCATGTGAAAGTGCGCAGATGATCTAGAGTTTGGTAACAACAGCAACAACATCGCATCATATATTATTCCTCATCGCATTCAACATCGCAACTCTTAGATTTAAAATCACCTCAATCAAATGATGCCACGCATCCCTTTCTCTACATACGGGTACAATGCTTGCTCGATCCTTTGTCATTCTTTTCTTCATTATAAGATCGTCTTTTATTCAATCTAGAATTCGACAAGCCAAACAATTAAATAAACCCACTCAAAGAAAATAAAAGATGATCAGGAGAAAATATATTAATTTTCAAGGCACCACTATTGCTATTCGGATGTAAACTCGAGGCAAACTTGAACGCACTAATATCGCTACATATTGTTTCCTTTAATGATGGCGAATCTTTCTGGACCTGAACCCGTGCAAGGTCTATTTATTTATTTATTTATTTATTTATTTATTTATTTTATTTACGGATTACACCATTTTTACATAAAGGAAAAGTAGCAGACATTCATAATGAAAGAAAGGTAAAATTATTGAAATATAAAAGACCTTAAACCAGTATACGAGGGGTGATCAAAAAGTAAGGTTACAAAGCCTGCAATGAAACGTGTACATTTTATTTCATACGACCAATACAGCCAACTGACAGTGCATACATTAGGTTATTTTTCGACATAGTCTCCATATCGGTTTAGGCACTTGTCGGTTCGTGGGATGAGTTTGAATATTTCCTCCTGGGAAAAATTCTGTCCTTGCTCGTTCAGCCACGACTGCGCGAAGCAAACAGGAGGAAACGGTCAGGACTTCTCACCGAGGGCGTCATCCTTTTTCACGACAATGAGCGACCTCATACAGCCCAGAAGACCACTACGCTGTTGAAGCAGTTTCGCTGGGACATCATCGAACACCGTCCCTACAGCCCGGACTTCGCTCAAAACGACTTTCACCTCTTTCCTCACTTGAAGGAGCACCTAGGAGACCGAAGATTCGCTTCAGACGAGGAGGTGAAACACTTCGTGACAACGTGGCTGAACACGCAAGGACAGGGTTTTTACCAGAAGGGAATATTCAAATTCATCCCACGAACCGATAAGCGCCTAAACCGATATGGAGACTATGTCGAAAAATAGTCTTGGAACCAGGAACCACGATCAACTCAAAACAGTACGGTCAAACGCTAGAGAAGCATCGCGCCCGGTTGCTCCGAGTTCGAAAGGGTATGGACCCTATTCTGCAGCACGACAATGCACGTCCGCACACAAGTCGAGAAACACAAGAAGGGTTGCAGCGACTGAAGTTCATGGAGGTTCTACCGCATCCGCCGTACAGCCCTGACCTCGCTCCCAGCGATTTTCACTTGTTCCCAAAGCTTAAAGAATCGCTTAAAGGACATCGATTCAGCTCTGATGACGAGATTCGATCCTGGTGTCGAAAACAACCAAATGATTTCTTCTCCGACGGGATGTCACGACTAGTGTCACGTTGGCAAAAGTGTGTGGACAGAGATGGGGACTATGTTGAAAAGTGAATAATGCATTGAAAAGAGAACAAAATAAGGTATCATTTGAAAAAAAAAATTAAAATTCGTTAAAAAATAAAAGTGTTATGGCCTTGGAAGCATTACTTTTCAGCCCATCCTCGTATTTTTGATGTTTTACACACAAAAAAGTAGAACTGCATATGTATGATATAATGTTAATTTTCATACATGTTTATATAAATTATTTTAGGGAGCAATGGAATCAGCTTAGTTAAGCAAAGCTGAACACAATATAATCTTGTACAAGTACACCACCCTTAATTTAATTTTATATTAAATTTTTAGATGTTTGCTAAGTTTCTTAATTTCAAACACACACACTTTCTAAAAATGTCCAATGTTATTTATTTTTAATAAATTTGTGGCATATTATTCTTTTGCAATTAATTATGAAGCTTCGAATTATTAAGTATTCAACAAATGCAGTTTGAAAGGTGTTTTTTTTCTTTTCGAAAATAGAGAATTTCGTTAAAATTATAAGCTTTTTTTATCGTCATGATTTCGTCCCTCGCCCCTCCTTTGACAACAGCTGTGGAAAATCGTTATTTTTATTATATTTTATTATACAGGATGTATCTAAATCCCTGTCACGAACTTTTGGTGGTGATTCCCCACAGCAAGATGAAAACAAAAGTTCATATAAACATGATCCGGATAACGAACCGTTTATGAGATTTCCGCAGTTAAAATTGAAGTTTCAGCAGCTGGTTTTTCTACTCTGTGGATGGCAGATGACATGCGGAGAAGGTACAAAAAAACTCTTGAAATAACGTCTCATTTATTGGTTATTAACAGGGGGGGGGGGGTGAAACGGATACTGTAGTAAACGGTTCGTTATCCGACTTCCGCCCCCGCCCCCCCCCCCCGAACGGTTGTGGTAGATGCAGGCGAGGTTATTAAAATGCGGTGTAAGTCATTTGCATAGTAGTCGAGAGACACCCCCTTTTTTGAGACAGTTTTTTGCTACACGTTTGCAGAACTTGCTGACATGTACCTGTGTTATGGACATGCAACTGGCAATACACATCAAGCACGTCCTATTTACGCAGAACTGTACCCTACGCTCGCACATTTTCACATATTGATCAACGTTTGGCGAAAACTGGCTCATTGACCATACAAAGAAACGAAGTTGGTAGAGCCAGAGAAGTGCATATACCAGTGCAGGAGGGATGCATTCTGCAAGCCGTCAATAACAACCCCTGTGTAAACACACGAAAATTCGCATTGCAATGGGGTGTTAGCCATATGGTTGTGTGGCGAACGCTTTGTCATGGACTGTTGTATCCGTACCAATTACAGCGCGTCCAGGAACTCAAGCCGGAGGATTACCCTCGTAGACAAGCGTTCAGCGAGTGGTGTTTGCAGATGTGCTCCCAAGACTTACACTTCCTCTCGAAAGTGCTATTCAGTGATGAGTCCATGTTTACAAGGGATGGCAATTGCAACTTTCAACCCGCTTGCTACGTGTGAAGGCAGACATCAAGTGGTGAAGTTCAGCATCAACGTTTAGGCTGGCACTATTGGCGATAAACTAATTGGCCCCTTTCGGTTGCCGCCATGATTAAGCGGCACAGCTTAAAGGACCTTTCTGGTTGAGTTGTTAAACAACATTCTTCCAGACGTGTTAGACGATTTTCCGTTGCATAGACGACTCGAGACCCTGGTTTATGCATGAAGGGACACCAGCGCATTTCAGTTTGGCAGCACGACAAGTACTTGACGCTCGTTTCCCAGGACGGTGGATAAGGAGACAGGGTCCTGTCGCATAGCCACCACAGTCCCCGGATCTAAACCCTCTTGACTGTTACGAATGGGGTCACATGAAAGACCAGGTGTATGCCACAACTCTCCAGGAGGTTGATGAGCTTTAGAACCGTATTGACAATACTTTCAGCGCCGCAAGAGACAGCCCAGGGACCCTTGAACGAGTACGCCAGTCGATATTTCGTCGCCTCCCCATGGTCGTTATTTTGAACATTTGTTGTAGCTTCTCCGCATGTCATTTGCTATCCACAGAGTATAAAACCACCTGCTGAAGCTTAACTTTTAACTGCGGAAATTTCATAAACGATTCGTTATTCTAGCCATGTTTATATGGACTTTTGTTTTCATCTCGCTGTGGGAAATCACCACCAAAAGTTTGTGACAGGGGTTTAGATATACCCTGTATAATTTAAAAGTTTCAAGGAATATATTAGTACTATAATGCATCTGAAAAAAATTTTAAAAAATTGCAAATAAGCAAAATTCTTTGTATCCACTGTTTGTGCCGGATAAATTTTAATTTTACTTAAAGCGTTTCTTTCCGCTCTCAATGAACATTTTGAAGCACAACAATTTCTTATCATAAATTAATATAATAAATATTACGGTATAAATAATTTTTTTTTCAAAGAATCTGTAGACTAAAGAGCCATTAATTAAGTTTTACGCTGACTTCCGCTGGAAGTATAGGAACTTCCGTTTAAACCAGAACCTTCCGCTTAAATTGGTTTTTACAATGTCCGACTTCCCCTTCATAATTTCTATATTTTTTGAGGTAGAGATTGAAATTCGGAGTATAGCTTACTATGGGCATGTCCCCATCTTCACTATTCAGTTTGGTTTTGATTGGTGCACTGGGGTCGGAATTACGGGAGTGGGAGTCAGATGGGACAAAAGATCTATGTGGTATTTAGGTACGTAAAGGAGTAAAATTCAGTATCCAGATTCCTCTAGACAAGATCTACATTACTATGAAGTTTAGGCCAAATTGTTCCAGTGGCGTCGGAGTTTCGGGGGTGGAAGTCACTTGGTCTTTAGAACTATGGCAACATGTGGTGTGATATATCATTCGATCGGAAATGATGAGAAAGGAAAGAAGATAGAGCTCTTTTTCATTTTCTACATACTACGTTCGAGAAAATCAATTTTTCAATTAAAAATCTGCAGCGGGCGGGGGGGCAAAAAGTGCAGATAAAGGGGTCCGCTACTTGCCTACACAGCCGACGAGATTTACTTGGTAAATCTCGTCGGCTGTGCTTGCCTATAGGTGACGCAGGGTCCGCTACTTGCCTATACCCTACTCGGAGGGGGGGGGGGTTAATTTTTGGTTAATAAATGAAGCTCCTCCTTGGAATGTTATTAATAAGCTAGAAAGACCATGCAAAGCCTCAGTAGGATGATCTCCTGAGAGGTTAAATTTCAAATA
>JAHWFO010098822.1:0-16257 GCA_023313115.1 Rhysida immarginata | reverse complement strand
GTCCGCCCGACTGTCTGCCTTCCCGCAACGCGCGGCCCCCGAGTTAGCCAACGTCGTCGTCGGCGACTGGACAGGAAAAAAAGGCGGACAGACAGACGTCCACTTGGTTTGTTGACGACAACCCAATTACCAACAATGATAACCGTGCAATTACTAAATGATCGCCCAAACAGAGTGTGTCTTGCGAGGGTTCCCTTCTTTCAACTCCATTAGTTCTCTCTTTCTCTCTTTCTTTCTTTCTCTGTATGTTGTGTGTTTTGTTTACTTGCTCTGATCGGATGCTTCTTCTACCTTAGAAGGATATACATACAGTGAAACCTCTACTTATATCGTATAACCTCCATTTACTTTAGCCCAGAACAAGACCCAGGTTCAGAATTAGCCCCAGGTGGGACACGCAATTTAATAACGCGCAGCCTCCTTATGTGAATACTTCCAAATTTAGTACTTCTAAATGAAAAAGAATTTCAATATTTCGAACACTTATTTTTCATCATTCATATTTTATAATTCCTTGATGGAAGTCTTCCTGTTTATTGAAATGGTATCACGGATATTATTATTGTATACAATCCGTACTTTAAACATCAAAATTAGGTGCATTTCACCAGATAACAATTGTGTATTCTAAGGTTGGAATAATTTTTAGTTTTTACGTAGTAAATAATTCCTATTTTGTTAGGATTCTTTTCAGGCGTTTCATCAGATATACAATTCGATTTAGTTCTATAATCAAGTTTTCAATAGGGATAATAAAAATTCAGTTGGTATCAAAATAAACTGTTATGTATCTTATGTGAAGTGGAACTCACAATTTTTTATATTTACTGATATTTAGAGTCCTTAAAAAACACTACAATATGGGTAATAGTTTTATAGTGAACTATAAAAGTAGTCAAAATCTATCCACTGTAGAATTTCTCTAGCCATAAGGAAACAGTCTTCTTTTAATATGTATCCCCAAGAGTGACTGTATAAGTTTAAAAATGTCAAACACGCATGAACTGTGTGGTGTTTAAATGTGTTGACTTCATTTTATTGAATTTATTGACAATTTTCAGGATTGGTCTGCTATATCATATGATGACATGAAATCGGTTTCTAAATAGCATCTCATCGTCATTACGTGCGACATGTCACTATAAGGATTTCACTAATCTGTGTGGCTACGAAAAAAGCATTGTAATATTAAACATTAAATGCAAAATAAATATTTTTGTGTACTTATGTATTCGAGACATTTGTTTGAAAGTAACTGAAGAGCTAGTGGCGTTTGGGACACCCTGTATATGACTCCTGTGAGCTGCAGTGGTATTTTTATTAATATCCCATGGAAAATATGCGATAATTAAAAAGTGCAGAGAGAGAATATATTTATGTACAATTCATTACCGTTATTATCGATTAAGCTATTAAGCAGCCATTTAGGGCGTCGTGGAAGAAGGAACTTTGGTAAAACGTTGCCGGTTTAGGGCGACGAACTTTCATCGACTTTCTGTTGACATGGACGAACGTCGATTCAATCTCTTATTAAATTAAATAATCAAGATTTATAAAACGAGATGTAATAAATTTAGAACGAATTGGAACGAATTCTAAACTCAGACGAATATTGACACCGATTGTCGCGGCATCCGTTTTATTAGTTGTTGTCGACCATCAGCAGTTTCTATCTAAATGACAGAACAAACGACAATGAAGTATCGCAATCGCAAATACTCATCTTATCGCCCACCCTCATCAATACGCTCCCGAATACGCCGCCGTTGACCGACAAAAAGAACAGTTCCCGTCCTCGAATCATTGTCACAATTAGCTTCGACATCTTCAGGAAGGATGAAACAAAAACTTAAAAGGAAATCCGGAGAGAATATTCCGGAAAAAAGGTTGGAAAAATAAAAAGATTTTCCTACTGATTGACGAGACATTGACGGACTCAAGATCGAAATCTCGTCACCGAAGTGAATAGAATGCTTCCGAAGGATGAAAACAGTCAGAACAATGGGACATTTTGGCGTTTATATTATTATTGAAATTTTTTTAATTGGCCAATTTTTAAAAATGACCTTAAGGAAACTGATACTGAAGTTGTCACAAAATCTTCTTTCACTCCACATAAATCCGAAGATAAATTTTACGGTTATAAATTCTACATACATACGAACATGTTTATATAGGTCTCTGGATTCTTTCATAAAATTTGTTTACTGATTTCAAATTGCTTTCAGACAATTACTTGTTTCGATTGCTTTCTTTTTCAATTTTTTTTCTATCAAATTGTTTTTTCTTAATCAGATTTTATAATCAGCTTTTTTGTATAAAATTACTACCTCCCGTCAAATATCTCTTTGTCCCAAACAAAATGGACAAATATTCTGTTTATACCATTAAAATATTCTATTTTTTCATTACCGTGATACTATACGAAATTACTTTTGTTCCTAGACGGTAAGTATTATTAACTAATTGCATATACGTAGAAATTGGCTTTTATACCACTCAAACTTTAGAAAATTTTAAAATTTACATATTTCCAATGAGAAAACGAACGAATTAACATCTTTTCGTTCATATTAACGTCAGGAAAACACAAGCTAGAACTCAAAATTATTAAAATTAGATAAAAGTGACCAAAAAAGAATTAGTAGCGATTTGTTTTTCGAGATATATGATAAAATACTGTAAATTACTTAAACCATTTACGATAATGTACAATGCTAATCATTCCCCAAAGTATAATTCCTTGCAGGTCAAAAAAATAAAATTGTGGAAAGTAATAATCATTTTTATATACTCAAACCTTATGGAAATATCAGTCAAAAAATAAATAAAATTTTGTTAAATGTTGCAATGCATAATGAAGAGAATAACACATTGAAGTCGTGTAAAAAAATTTTTGTACTTATTTACTTTTATTAAATCGTTTTAGAAACCTTTCATCCGTTTTTATTTTATCTATTATGTTAACTATACAATTTTTATATTATTTTTATTGCTATAATACTGTTATAACAACTGCATATTTTTCTAAGTAGCATTTCAACGGTGACTTGTTATGATTTTGCAGGCAACAACGATTAATACAAAAATATTCTTATAAATCTGCAAATCATTCTTTTGCTCTAAAACTTTTATGAGACTAAAGGATTACGTACGTACTTCATCTGATTTACATTTGTTAAGAATATTGCAGTTCAAAATTTTGAATTTTTTTTCAAAATAAATACGCATAACACATCAAATAATATAATGGAAATGCCTCCTTTAACTTTTTTTATGATAATTTTTAAAATGTTATAGAAATGTGGAAATACTGAAAATACAACACGAGCTTGTTTTTTTTTTTGTTTAGAAAAAAAGATTTTTGATATCTTGGTAGGGTTTTTTTCCCCTACGAAAATTTTCCTATTATTTTTTCCTATTTTTGGTAATTAACACCATTCGTCAACGCAAGATTCCAAGAGTAGTTATTTTAAATATAACTTGTTTACACCTTCTTATTCATATTCAGTGAACCTCAAACCTATTATGCATGACTTTACATGGATATGAAGGGAAAAAAACCTCGTACCACAAAAGAACTTTCGGTGTGCTTTATCTCGGATATTCTTTTCTGGTAAGAGGATTTTTCCTTCATATATGCCACAGTTCCATATTATTTTTTCCATAATTTTTTTCAACCATTTCAACTTTCTATCTGCATTAGATTATACATTATTATTTCTAAGCTTAGGCTTTCTTCTCTTTCTGCCATGTTACATCATGTGTAAAGATGTAAATTTTTTTTAGCATGTTCTTTCGTTTTTATTAACTTTTAGCGTGTTAAATTCTTTAAACAGAATGTTAAGTTTAACATCGAGCAATCCAACTACTATAATACAGGGTGATTCAAATTCAATGTAAAAAAACTTTTAGGGGAGGTAGTATGGGTGATTCTAAGCAAAAAAGTTCATATGATCATGGGTCCGAATTTGAATGATATATCTGAGATATGAACAGAAATAAAAATGCCGCCACTAAAATCAACAGGTTAATAACTCAGGTTCTGTAAGGCCTAGGATAATGAATTTTGAAGGAATAATAGGGTACATAAAACTGTTTATACCGTTAAAATCTGATCGAATTTCAACGAGTAGTTTCCGAGTTACGCACTCAAAATCGTAACATGCGCTGGTTAGTACTCGCATATGAGCACTGCTACGATTTTGAATGCGTAACTCAGAAACTACTCGTTGGAGTACGATAAAATTTTAACGGTATACTTACCCTATTATTTCTCCAAAACTCATTATCCTAGGCATTACAGAACCTGAGTTATTAATCTGTTAATTTTAGTGGCAGCATTTTTATTTCTGTTCATATCTCAGTTATCAGTCAAATTCGGACCCATGGTCATATGAACTTTTTTGCTTAGAATCAGCCATACTACCTCCCCTAAAAGTTTTTTACATTGAATTTGAATCACTCTGTATATTGGAGTTTGAATTTCGCGCTATGATAAATTCCGACAGAGAAGAGAAAATTTCTTCTCTCCGGGCACGAAACTGTTAAACGCACAAAACATGCACGACGTAGCAACGAAAACGTTCTAGCGCACATTCTTATGTCGAAAAGCATAAACAAGTTCTCTTCAGAGTACCGTGTCGTGCTTAAATGGCTGCAAAATAAGCCGCAGGAACCGCATAAGATCAACTGTTTATTTACAAAGATTACAACATTTAAGTCCTCAAGGAGAAGATAAATCGAGATGTCTGTCAAGATTGGAATTAAAGGAGGAAAAAACGACTCAAAAATAAAGTAATTGCAAGGAAAGGAGACTACAATAGCTAAAGGCATAGTTCACCCACGCATGTAATATATAAAATTTTGTGTATAACAATTCCTGCCCATATATGCAACGTTTAAACGAAGACGAGAGCGATTTGGCCATTTGTTGACCTGGTGGAAAGGAAACGGGGGCTGAACTCAAAATCTCCCTCTCCTTTTTTCTTCGACTTTCCTCTTTCCTTGTGAAGGGGGGAGGGGCATGAGAGGGGGGTATTAGCAGTGGAGAAACACAGGGGCGAGTGGGTGGTGGGAGGTTGAGCAACGACGAGTAGACAATGTGGGAGCTCCCTGCTTTGACACAGGAATAATGGTCGTTTGTCTCCATGGAAATGATCAAACCCCAACAATCCCTGCTCAACAACCCCCTACACGCACACGCATACACACACACTTCTTTCCCGGGGCTACCTGTCATTGGACGACCCCCTGTTCAGGCGGCCATCTGCCAATCTCTACTCCGGCCGACCGACGGACACCGAACGGGAGGAATAGGTAAATGGGGGTAATATATATAAGAAAAAATAAAAATGAAGAAGAATAGAGTTGGGGAATATTGGGGGGTTAAACCTGAGCCGACTCATTTCTCAATACGAATGGAACAAACACTCCTTAAGGATCCTCCGTATTTATAGGCAGATATAAAAAGAGGAGGGAAGATGATTTCGGATGTTATATATGGGGGTTGAGGAGGAGGGGGTAAAGGACGACATAACTTTAAGGGGGAAACCCCGACTTGCCGACAGAACGGCGCATGCTCCAACAAATATGACGTCATTTAAGGGGGCTTTGTTGAATTTTTTACGACCTTTTAACTCCCCGTCGGGTTTATTCATTTCGTCTTCATCTACCCCCTCGAAATAAATTAATTTCACGAAAAATAAAAGAAAAAAGAAATTATTAAATAAAGTTTAACATAAATATCAAAGAAATACTAACCGCGCACACGAGAGAGAGAGATGTAAATATTTTACGAAGAAAGAGTTCATTAAAAAGATGAAGTTTTAGTTTATTTTCATTAAAAAATGGGAACCTTAAACGACGTAAATTTTTCGGCTAAAAGCGCTTGCTTTTATGACTTATTTTTTTTAACTTTATTTATATCTGCGCGTATGCTTGTGGACTTTAAGAGAATTGCCAAGTTGTTTTGTTGAGGGCTAGAAGAACTTTTACTCCCAATTAAGCCGCCGAAAGTTCAGTGAACACTCTTATTATTGAAAATGCCATTCTAAACCAAGAGGAAGTTTTACTATGTTTAAGACACCTGTGTAGTCAACAAAAACCATGCAGATGAGCAAAAAATTATTTTTATTTTAATTAGAGAAATTACTAAAAATTCAGCCATTTCCTTGAACTGATCTTCAAGAACACAAAAAAGATGCTGTTCAATCTCAGCCACAGACAACGAACATATAAAACGAAATAAAACACAGATTTGCAATTACGGTATATATCGGTTTACAATGGAGATGTTATTCAGCATCCGTCCGTCTTCTCCATATACGAGAGGTGTCCTGCAAATATCCAGACTGACTTCCTTTCAAAACACTTTAAGAAATAAATTGAAATGACCTAATTTGAAAAATGCAACCCATCTGGCTACCAGCTACTGGAGAACTCGGTTGGCTGGTTCTTGAACCACTGAAGTATTGCCTAAATCACTTCGTCATCCGAGATGATCCCCGTGTAAAACGTGTGTCCTCCTAGATGCTCCGAGGACTGTACAGAATGACACCTTTACTGGACAATCCTGTAATGATCCTCGGAAATTATCAAAAAGTAGCGCAAATGGAGTAGTACTCAGCATTTACAATTTCTTCCTTTTTCAAGAACTCCCTGTTCGATACTACTCTTTCATAATGATATTTTTCGGCCGACCTTAACGGGGGTCGTTTCGATAGATTCACCACCTTCACAAAAGCGTTTACATTATTCATACGCTCCGCTTTTCAAACACATATGACAGTAGACGATAAATTTCAGCAGATTTTGAACATTTTTTCACCAGAAATTTCATGAATAACCGCTGATTAGCTGGTCGGATGTCATGATACACGCATCGAATTTGGATTGATTGAAAATGGATTTCTAATAAATTGGGATTTCACGTTGAAAGAGCAGGTTCACATGGACTAGGATTTCAACGAACCAAGCAATGGAGGGCAAACATCTAAAGATCTCATTCACTTAACCATTTCGTCATAGGCTGAGATGATACAGGGTGTTTATAAATGATTGCAGCAGTTTGACAATTTTGCAGTATTCTTGACAAGATGGTGTTCAGTAAATCACGATTCCGTACATAGCAAAGAAAAACTGGTCATAAATTTTGAGATGGCAGGCAATTCAAACAAACCTTAAAGTTCCGCTGTTTATCCTAGAAAAACAAACTTTACCATCACAATGCCAAGAGAAAGGCTGCAAGAAATCCGCGAAACCGCTGCAATAAATGAAGACTTCGATTGTAAAAACTGGTAAGCGCCATTACAATCGGTTTTGAGTTAATGCTAACGCTAGATCTCACTCCCTACAAGGATCGTTTTCATCAATAATAATACTTCAAAAAGTTACCAACAGAGGCGTGGGGATCGCCAATTTTGCATGGTAACATCCCGAACCTTCGTGTAAAACCTGTAAACGATAACACACTTTTGGCGCTTACCAGGTTTTACAACCGAGGTCTTCAATTAACCTATACGTAAAACAAGTTACATTCAAAAAACTTATCTTAACAACGCCATCTTATTCCTTTGCTGTCGTAAGGTGGACACGAACAGACCTACAGAGACTTGAAAGGAAACCGCGAAAACTGCGTACAAAACAAAGAAAACACCATCCACATTCTACGATCGAAACACTCACTATTCCTCAAAACGAAACTAGTCACCACTACACCAAGTAATTTATATGGTTGATAATCACCTTTAAATATAAACAGTATGGAAAACACTGAGTTTCAATCATGGCTCGGAAAGGAACTCCATGGTAGATATTCTTCTCACCTCAAACACATCACATGTCGACAGGATGGCGATAAACTTTTTGTTTTGTTAAGGTAGTCTGTTAGGAGAAACTTGGATGAACCATGATTGTCAAATAAGATCAGATAATTACTATTAAAATCTGCAGAAAACATCATCAAGGATTCGGCCGATGAGAGATTTAAAGAAAATGCCATATCATAGACAAACCTTCCAGCAGCACAAGATAACAGGTTGCAAAATTTTCGCACAGACAGATTATTTACACGTAATTCAACATCGTACATTAACATCTAGCTAACTTATACGTAAGTTAGATAAACGCTTCATTTTATAACACATATGAGCAAGTATTAGAAAATATAGCAGATAAATTATATTTTGATAGAGCAACAATAACTGACAAGACTACCTCTAATAAGGGACCAGGCATCACACTTATAAATAAACAAAACAAAATGATCTACGTAATTGATTTTTCCACCCCCAATACACACAAGTTACAAAAGACACAGACTAAATCATTAAATGCACAGCTCTTGCATAAGAAATAAAACTGTGTGTGATGCCAATACAGTATACAATGTTATTATCGTCAGGATATTTCACACACAAAAGAGCCAGACAAACTGAATATATATTATCTCATAGATTGAGGAAGACTTCCTATGCCAGCCCCGTCCAGAGAACTATGAGGCTAGTTTGAAACATAGTTCATCATTAAACATTTAAGCAATAATGTGGATTGGGAGACAAATAGGACTTGGGGTTAGGAGACACAGGTAACATGGAGCTTGAGGAATTCAAGGTTACATTCCTGAAAAAAAAGAAGTTGATAGTTGGAAATTTTACAAAACCAGTGTTGTTCTGAAGTAAGGGAGCCACTATACCCAGACATGTGTTACTTCCACTGACATGTAACTTTCCCTCTCCCTTCCTCATAGGCCCTATTTCGACTCCGTTTTTGGGAGTTCACTTCCAGACTTGGTCCAAGTTTGAACTATAAAAATAATAGTTTACTTGAGGAGCTACTAAGATCCAGGATGATAAATAATACTGGCTTAAAAATCCTGATAAGAAATCAATTATGTAAGTACGTAAATGTTCGTGCTATCCTTAACAAATATAGGATCCTAGGGCACTCTAAGATCAATAAGTAGGGCAGGATGGGGACGAATGGGACTGGGGGATGAATGGTACAACGACATTAACTGCAAAAATACTGCAAATTTTAGTTTCATTTTCAGTCAACACATAACAATAGGTGTCTTCATTATACCTATGTATTAAAGATCTCCTTGTCTTCAGCCATTTTGAAAATGGAACCACACTTTGAGAACTCATAAACCAACCTAAGTTCCCAATTTCTACTTCAAATAGTTTTTCCATACTCATATATATGCATGCAAGAAGGGTGCATATTGGAAAGTAACCATTAATTATAAGTTTTACTCAAAATGCACTGCACTTTATGGATGGTTTTGGCTAAACATTTAAGCAATAATGTGGATTGGGAGACAAATAGGACTTGGGGTTAGGAGACACATGGAGCTTGAGGAATTCAAGGTTACATTCCTGAAAAAGAAGAAGTTGATAGTTGGAAATTTTACAAAACCAGTGTTGTTCTGAAATTAACAATCCTCCTTTAACAGCGAAGGAACAAAATTGTGTTTGCTATGTTTGAAATAGACTTGGCAATGTATAGTGATAAATAATTTTGACTGAATTGCAGCAACTGTCAGAAGATATTCAGCGTATTTTTATATTTCGGTTTAATAGGAAAGAAAATATATTTCCCTGATACGTGCGAATGAATGGGACAAATGACATTGCTTAATCAAATGTACATACTTCCTGTTCTATTATATATTTTAGCATGTAATCATTTTTATATAATACCAAAGAGTAACATTAATACATGTTGTAATTTAATGTTTTCTGAAACTATTTATAAGACTAGAAAAAAAATTAGGAAATCTTCTTTGTCCTATTCGTCCTCACTCTCCCCTTTTGGTAAATGAGGCCAATCTGGTGTCGAAATTGTAGTCTCTGAATATACCTTGCTATAAGACGAAAGTTTCGTATTCCCGTTTACCTTTGAAAGTCTTATTGATGGTCTCTTGTGTCACTTCAGAAAGTCTTACACTGGCCTTGCCGGTCTTGCTACTAACCCAACTTTAGATTAAGACCATGGAGCACAGATATCAAAGTAGGTAAACCACAAACATGAAAACTGTCTACTAATTAATTTGGATGGTGAGCGTGTGTTTGTGTGTGCTTCTCTCTCTCTCTCTGTGTGTGTGTGTGTGTCTGTGTATGTGCGGATAGCAACTACTCCAGAAAGCCAAAGAAACGAGAGTTTTGCTTTATAATTAGGTAGTGAATTAATCATTGGACTGTACTTGATTGTAAATTGAACGTTGTATATTAGCCCGGTAAGCTTATATGCTTTTTGTATTCTGTTCTAGAAAGTTTGGCAGCTACCGTGTAAATAAAAATTGTGACGTCAGACGTAATTTCTGATTGCAGCAGAGAAAAAAAAATTCAGATGTACACTAGTTATTATTGTTTGAGAAAATTCCAGTTTTTCAGTGAAGCAGCCATTTTCCATAGGTGATTGAGAGCCGAATTGGTTGACCAGGAACGACGTATAATTGCCAAAGATGTTGCTCAGATCTGTACATTAAATTTAACTGCTTTAGTACAAAGGAATGTGTGTTCCTCATACGTCATTCGTAAACTGACTCTTCCGAGGAATTACTCAGAACTCTATTCCCATCCGTCCTCCGTTATTTTGTGTGTGTTTGTGTGTGCGTGTGTGTGTGTGTGTGCGCTGGTTGTCGTCTCGTTGCCCTCGTTTCGTGGTGAGCGATCGGACGGACGGGTGGCCCGCCTTTCTCTCGGCTGAACTCTCGAATGATGGTGGCGAACGTGATGGGTCCGGTTGTTAACATGCAATGCACGCGCTGAAGGAGCGAGGCGAAAATCCCCGGGCCCCCCCCCCCCCCCACCTTCGTGTCGTGTCAGTGACCAATTTACTGTTTGACGTGAGCGGGCGCTCGGCTGACAGGCTCCGGCGTCGCGAGACCAGATAGGCAATGGACGGAGGGGCCTCGGCTTCAGCCGATCAATTAGGGAGGCCGTCTGTGCCAACGCCACTTGCTTAACACACACATACACCCCACACACACTTTCGCATACATACTTTTGTAGGAAAATGCGCAGCAGCAGCAGCTTCCTCATGGATGTGGATGGCGAACGAGCGATGCCTCCGGCAACATAATGACAGTGGAATGGGAAAGTAATCACACGCGCGCGCGTTCGCCATTGTTTTAGCAGTGTGGGATGGATGCGCTGTCCGACTGGTCGATCGTCAGCGGGAGAAATGTCCTCGGTGCCTTTGGAAGCTGACAAGAGCCGATAGAAAACTCACAAAAGCATTGCTCCTCTTCCCCCCCTTTTCATTGATTGCTCGCGCACTTTATTCTTCTTCTGTTTAGTACGACGTCATAATTCTACAGAAGACCATGAATTTCTCTTTCCTTCAGAAAAATTTTACTCTACCAACATGTTTTATCGAACCGCATTTTTTGCCTTGTCTGCCTCATAATTTACTTCCTGCCGACGCTACCAAGTTCTTTGTACGCATCGAGGAATTTATTTTTAGCGCGACTGTGGCATTGTAAATTAAAAAGACGAGGAAAAACACTCGGACATGGTACGACATTTGGAAGAAGTAGGCAACACAATTGTTTCCCTTTCAGAATTGTTTCCCTATGGTGATAATTTCTAATTCACGTTTCAAAACTGTAAGAGGCTTGCAAGACAACAATAATATCCAGCACTTTTTAGACCTAGTATAGTCCCATGATTATTTCACTACCTAATTATTAAGCGGAAACTTTCGTTTATTTGGCTTTCTTGAACAGTTGGTATCCACACACCACACAGAGTCCAAAACTAGCCGGGTTTTCTGTTGTAGTCCATCTGCTTTGATATCTGTGGTTTTCCCTGGTTTTCATATAAAGTTAGGTTATTAGAAATAGTCAAGGCCAGGACCAGGCTAGTTTGCACCCTAGGTAAGACCAGCAAGGACAGGGTAAGACTTTCTAGAAGGTTAACGGTAATACGGAACTTTCGTCCTATCTGCGGTGTTGTAAATATATTCTGAGATTACAATTTCGACACCAGATTGGCCTCATTTGGGAAAAGTAAAAAAATTGAAACATTTACCAATACCTATTGATATTAAAAGTAGCACCCTAGGGGGCCAATATTTGTTAAGGATAGCATGACCAAGCGCTTAGATAATTGAGTCCTTATCCGGATTTTTAAGCAAGTACAATTTATCATACCGGATATTTCGTAGCTTATCAAGTAAATTATTGTTATAAAAGACCAAACTGGACCAAGTCCCAGAGACGAATCCAAAATAGGGTCAAGCTTGTGGAACTCAAGGGAAGGGAGAGGGAAGTTACATCTCAGTGGAAGCAACTCATGTCTGGTGTAGGGACTTCCTTACTAAATGATACGCGTTTCAAATTGCCGACTTGCATAAAAGCCTGTGCTTCCTGGTGAGAAGAAAGCAAAGCTAATTTTCCCAGTTGCATCATGAATCATTTGTTCCCGGTTCCCGTTAACATTGGAGTGATGCATCCGATTAAATCATGGTTAGCATTTACTTCTGATTCGTTTAGGTTGGTTTAACGTCCCTTTCAACTACTATGGTCATATAAGGACGGCGTTATAGGGGCCGCAAATTTTACCTCGCAAGGGTTCTTTAACGGCAAACACTACACAGAACCAACGGCTTTACTTCCCTTCCGAAGAAAGTGCGTGATCTCAGGATTTTCCCCCTGAAAAAAATCTCGTCGTCCTCGGCCGGGACCGAACCCGCGTCCTCGGGCATCAGAGGCGATCACGCAATCACTGAGTCACCGAGGCCGATATTTACCTCTGTGTTATCAGATTGTTATAAAAACATCTTGTAGAATAAAAATTTGCTTCCTTTTATAAATTTCCAAAAGACCAGTCATTAAAATGGAAATGGGCACACGAGTTCATTTCATTGAGGAAGCACCGAGATCTTTACTTCAATATTTCCATCTTCATTCATGGCCAAGAAAACTGTCCTCACACTACCAGAGTGAAACATATTGTAAGCAGCCTGCTTGTATTTTGCGCATCCAGTGAGAAGTTTGTGAGAAAATGAAAGAAATTTTTTGTTCATAATATTTTACGTGAACAAAAATGCTGCCCATAAAAATATTATCTTATTTTTCTAATTAACTACTATTACAAACAAGGCCTTTACAGTTTTTTTCCTGCAAAGTTTGTAAATTTTTTTAGAAAGAACACTTTGCGCTTTTTCATAAAACAGTGGGGTGGTTGGAAAAACTAATACTTCAGTTTCAAAGGTTACGAATTTCAGTCATTTTTTCGTTCTATTTACATTATTTAATCTATGCCTATGTATTTTCGTAGAATGCATTGTGAGCAATAATGAAGTTTAGTTCAACGCATATTATGGTTTACAAATTGTTTACAAAATTTAAAAAAACTTATTATACTATATAAATATAAACAAACCCCCTTCTCCAAATTTTTCAATGGACAGCTTGAAATAAAAATCTACAAATTCAAAAGGTCAGTAGTTAGTCAACTCTAGCTAGAAGGTAAACGATCAGCAAGCACCTGCCACCTAATAGGAACACGTTTCCCGGCATGCTTTGCTCAATATTCTCTCACTAGAGGGCGATGATTTGAAATATTCAAGTCGAGAATTGTGGCCTTCTCTATAATTTTGTTTGCCTCATGGTCCTCTGGATATGGTGGATAGGATAATCTTCCCCATTCTATCTATGTATAATTTTGTATTATAATTCAATACATGTATTCAGGTTTGGATATAATCCTGACGGTAATAGCAATGTGTAGTATACTGGCTCCTCACAGACATTTTACTTCTTATGCAAGGTCTGTGGATTTAATGATCCAGTCTGTGTGTGTCTTTTGTGAATTATGTATATTGGGGATGGAAATATCAATTAGGTAGATCACTTTGTTTTATTTATCTATGAATGTGATGTCTGGTCTCTTTATGAGGAATAGTCTTGTCAAAATATAAGTTAAGTGCTGTATTCCTTAAATTGTGTCTGGATGTAAATGATAATATGAAGCGTTTACGTCATTAAGGTCGCTTAACTTACAGTAGTTAACGCATGATGGTTATCTGTGTGTAAATAATCTGTCTGTGCGAACATTTTCCAAACTGATATGTTGTTTAGAACGGCTTGTCTGTGTTATGATATTTTCTGCAAATCCTCTGAATTATGCATATTCATGTTGAATTAAGGTATTGTGGAAAATGGATTTGTTTTGGACTCCTATGATGTTATTGATAGCCAGACCTTATGCAATACTCATAAAGGGTTTTATTCCTGTCCACGAAATAATGTCCGTAGTTTAGCTTGCTAGGTGTATATTTCTTTATTATAAGAAGCAATGAAAAAGTAAACATTTTTTAAGGCTCATGGATATTACAAATGCTTGTTGTGCCCCCCCCCCCCCCCATTAGTCACTCGAACAACATCTATACAATCTTCAAAGTCCTCCAGCACTCTCTCCAGCATGTCAGTCGTTACATTCTCACTGCTGCCACTGTGATTCGAGTTTTTAACTCGTTACAAGTTTCTCAACAACGGTTGTTTGAAGACGGTGGTATCATTCGCACATCCTTATATATCTGGAGACCACGGGGGACCATTGATAGAGAGCCTTAACGACCTATCTAGTGTTGGGGGTCGAATTCGTTCAGAAATCAACGAATCTCACGGTGCCAATGGCATTCATTTGAAACTACAGAACCCCCCTCCCCTTCACGAATATAGCAATAGTGACACTGCGGTCAAATATCTCCGATATATAGTGAATAGAGAAATTCTTTTGTGGTCATCTTTCATAATAACTGATTAACTTTTAATGTCTCTGTCATATAAAGATTGGAAAGATCTGTATTACTTGAATAAATCAAAATAAAAGTTTGAAACACAGACCGTCGTCTGTCTGTCTTAGTATACCAACAAAAAGATTTTACATGTCCCTCCACATGGAATTGAGATCAGGAGATATAACAGGCCATGTCAATGAATAACGTCATATGACTCTTCATGGAACCAATTCGCTAATGTAGACTAGAGTATCATGTTATAGAGTATAACAAAATTACTGGGCTGGCTATACGTAATCGGTTTCTCCACCTAAAATAAGAAAAACGTTTCTAAAAAGATATTTCCGAAAATAATTCCTTGAAGAATAGTCACATGACGTTTTCGTTTAATATGGCCTGCTAGATCTCCCGACCTCAACTCTATGGACTTGTATGTATAGGAACATGTAAAATCTCTTGTTTATTCCGCCCCTGTTAATGATATTGAGGATCTTCAACAGAGAGTGGAAGACGGATACCAACAAATTAAGGGCACGGGGAATTTTTGAAATGTGTGAGACAGTCCTGGATCCGACGAGTTCAGCAATGCATTGCCGTTCGCGTCATTTTGACATACATTTGCTACGACTATATGTATTGATTCCTCAATGCGTTTTCTTTGTTGCTCATTTAATCTGAGTGAAAATAAATGAATGTTAATCTAGCGAATGTTTAATGAATGTTAACTAAGTAAACACACAGATACTTATAACTCAGTAATGATTCACTTTTAGGACATATGAGCTCTTTTTCTTTCTTTATTTTCAGTTGTAGAAACCGACTACTTATCCAGTCCATTATTTTTGAAACACGCTGTATATCTAGTATTGTTTTAGAGTAAAGATTTTAGGAATAAGAAAAAAAAATCTCCTAAAGCATTCATAAACTCTTATAGACTCCAAGCACGTTCCAGTCGCATTCAGCTGAACCCGGAATTATAAACACTTCTGTCGATGTAAATATACAAATCGATTATCCTGAATACACAAAATATAGAATGTTTCGTCATAACCATTGGTCATCGGATTTGTATGTATAAGGCAGAAAAAAATCAAGGCGACCTAACCTGTCTAATTTATTTTCCCTTTATTAAATTAGTCTACCTCCATTACTACTATTCCATGTGCATAATAGAGACTGTTAATTAAAATAGCACTCACAGCAATCCTAAAGGAATTTCCAGAAAAAGAGAACAAATCATCCTGGCATTGTTTCACCTAGTTGATGGGGGTAGGGAGAAAAAAAATTGCTCACGTGATCAAAATCGGCCAACTGGGGATCGGCAGCAAAGTGTAGAAAAACCCACTCGAACACGACTGAGTGGCGCCCAAACGCTATGAGGAAAAGGGGGTCTTCGCCCTCTCTCACACTCGTAATAATAATAAAAAACACACACACCAGCTCACTAACTACCGGTAGAGAGAGAGAGAGAGAGAGCATTTGAAGAGCTAAAGATTAAAATAA
>JAHWFO010098819.1:116598-129109 GCA_023313115.1 Rhysida immarginata | reverse complement strand
TGTTCTTTCAAGCAATTACTCTGAAAATCTAATCATTTATACTCTGAGCCATTGTATGCAAATATTGCAAATTGCATATCGATTAGACCATTCCATCAGGGTGTTGCGATTTTTATAAACAGTAGTGTATTATGTACCTCAATTATATGCACCTTTATTTCTGTGGGGTTCTCACTTTTAGCGTGTAAGAAACTGACAACTGATCCCACTTCTTCCTTGGAGTAAGTTTCTAGCGGACCAGCCATTTTCGAAGCTGCCAGATTTTCGTCATTACTACAGCGAAAGCGTCAGCCATAGTCAAAAGCATTCACCAGAGTTCGCATTAATATTCAGAATCCTTTTTAGTGGTCTCTCTTTATACACATTTTTTAGTTTACCTTGACCCCGTCTAGTATTAGGCCTACGATACATTCGTTTTCGCGGAGTATCTTTCAGTCAAAAATCCTGGGGTATAGTATTCACCTAAGTCGAGAGATCAGGCTAAATGTCGAAACCCTGTCAGGATAGCCTTTTTCACTTCCTCATTAAGAGCCGAACCTCTGCCCTCCCAAGAACTCTTTCAATGGTCCAATAAGGTGATAGTCGCAAGAGGAGAGATCCGGGGTGTATGGAGAATGTGGTAAGATGTCCCATTTGAGTCCCGTCAGTGCGTCCGTATTTAGTTTGACTGTGTGTGGTCTGGCATTGTCTTGCAAAAAACAAACACCACTGGTAAGGAGTCAAACACACTTTTTCCTTAGAATATCACAGTAGTAGATCGCATTTATCGTTCGACGGTTTTCCAAAAAATCGACATGAATGATACCCAAAATACAGTCCCCATCACTTCCGTTGCCGACGGTGTCATCTTGAATTTCTTGGGTCGTGGTGAGTTAGTGTGTCGCCACTCCATGCTCTTACGCTTGCTTTCAAAGGTGTCGTGATGAATCCATATTTCGTCGGTGGTCACGCCTTAGTAAACTGTCACCTTTCCTGTCATATCGCTGTAGTACCATGTAGAAGATTTCCACCCGGGTGGTTTTGTGATTCTTGGAGAGTTGCTTAGGGACTCATCTGGCACAGATCTTGTTGAATTTCAGCTTATCGTGGGTGAAGATCCTCCACACTGCCGTTGCTGATGTCCAGTATTGAAGCCAAATCTCGGACATGAATCCGCCTGTTATCCCTTATTATTTCATTTGTGAGGTTCACTGCCGGTGAATTCTCGCCCTCCTTTTGGCACCAAACAAAGACGGATGATCGAGACAAACATGACCCGGTGAACTGTCTTTTAAGTCTCTGATGAATTTCAGATGCTTTCACACCTTCGTTGTGAAGAAACTTAATGATTATTCGTCTTTTCACTTTGGTCGACACATAGCCGTCCGCCATTTAGTTTAAACATGGCAAGCGGATGAGTGGCCGCATTTGCATAACAGGCGGTACTTGCCATCCCATGAGAGAAATGTTGCTTAATGCAGTGAACAGTGTGGTGTCTCATCTGACGGCTATGTTGCTGATGACGAAAGGCACATTTAATATTTGTAAGCCGTTAATAAATGCGGCGTCTTACCGTCTGAAAATGTGGATAAACTGATGTCTGTAATCTGAGAACGCCATCTGTTGGTCAAAAACCGACTAATTCTAGCAATAATATTTTTTCCTGGAAACGAAAATCCGACCTCATTTCAATCGTTTCTGTGCAAACAGAATCTTTTTATCTGCATTCGTGTGCGAATTATTGATTTTTAAAGTGTTTCCTGACTTTTGGATCACCTTATAAATTTATTATTTTTTAAAAATTGTAAATGAATAATTTTTATTTAACCCAAAAGCAAACATCCGTGCTCAACGAAACTGCATTACCCCTTGACAGCCTAGATGTATGGATGGTCCACGGACATAGCGAAGGGGGGAGGGACAAGAAGAGTAGTTCCTCCCTCTTTAAATCAAATAAACTTCTATTCAAATTGATTCAGTCAATTTCTGGCCATTTCACTCGAATGACGTGCATTAGGGATAAACAATTGAAAGAATATGAGCGCCGTATCGATTTTCTAAATAGTTGGAGTTTGTATTGTTGCAACGGCGCTGCATGAAAATCGTATTATTGAAAAATGGCGCCCGCTTTATCAACAGAGCAGAAATGCAAGGTTGTCGAATGGTATTTCGAGACAAAATCACCTGTAACCGTGCAAAGAAAGTTCCGGAAGGAGTATAAGTGTCGAGAATCATGGATTTTGTGAAGCAGTTTCGTGCCACTGGATGTGTTAAAGGCAAGAAAAAAGGCGGGAGCGAAGCTCGTGTTCGAACGGCCGAAGTTGTCGAAAATGTTCGCACAAGGTTGGTCGATTCCCCTACCAAAAAATCTGTTCGTCGCCTATCCATTGAAGAAGGGCTGTCGTATACAACGACGTGGCGAATTTCGAGAAAGGATTTACACCTGTTTCCGTAAAAGATCCATGTTTATCAGGAGTTAACACACTGGAAGACAGAAGCGACAACAATTTGCGATGGAGTTTGGAGCAGAAATGGAAGCCAATCAGGACATTGAGGACAACCTGTGGGTATCAGATGAGGCCTTCTTCCATCTGTCAGGTGACGTTAATAAACACAAAGTTCGTTTTTGGGGTTCCCAGCACCCTCATGAGATCCATAAGTCACCTCTTCATCCACGAAAGATTATGGCTTGTTGCGCGATTTCCAAAAGAGGCATCATTGGTCCGTTCTTTTTTGAGGGCACCGTAACGTCACAGGCTTACCTTAACAAGTTGGAAACCTTCTTCATCCCCGAGCTGCGAAGGAGGCGTATACCGCTTCGACATCAATGGTTTCAACAGGATGGGGCTAGGCCTCACACCACTAATGAAGTGCTAGACTTTCTCAATCAGAAATTCGGAAATCGTGTCATTTCAAACAGGTTTCCAGATCGATTCGGGGGTGGCTTTCTTTGGCCCCCTACGAGTCCTGACCTAAACCCATGTGAATTTTATCTCTGGGGGTTCTTTAAAGACAGTGAGTTCACTATAGCACCAAGAACCCTAGACCAGCTGCGACAAAGCATCGTCGACTGCTGCACCCTTGTGGATGCAGTAATCCTGGATAGAGTTATGAACAACTTCACCATTCGGCTGCGAGCAGTTCAAAACGTTCGTGGTGGCCACATTGAGCATATCATCAAGACTTTTCCACTGGAATAAAAACTCCGAACTGCCTAAAATATCATACTGAAGTGCTAAGTTTGTAAACATTAATGGGTCAATAAATCATAGTACTGAAATGGTCAGAAATTGACTGAATCACCCTGTATTTGATTATTGGTAAAAATAAAATCTTGCAAAATTCTAAGAAGGAGCATTAGCTGTGACGTAGAAGTAATATTAAATTCCAGAATTTAAAGTCCAGCTAAAATCACTAATAAACATTAGTAAATTCATTTAATTCCTTCCAAATTAATGTCTATTTTATTGCTCAACGCAGTAGACCTATAATAATTGAGTGATTGAGTTCATGGGCCTCGATAAAGCAATTATCGCGAGCGCGTGCCCATGTCAACAATGCTTAAAAGATGAACAGAAAGTAACAGTGTATTAATTCTTGCCGAATCGATTGTTATATGACATGCTATTATCTTGGTATACCTCACGGTCGCTGTTTTAGCACGTAAATTCGACTTAAGGAGGTCACGAGAAAGCCTGCAAAGTTGATACAGCCGAGCTAAGATCTTGGCGGTCATATATCTGAAAACAGAATTTGAAAAAATTAATCCGTTTTCAAGTCATCGTGGAAACGGCGATCGGCCGGACGGACGATAAAAGTACAGACCAAGCGTGCATTCTTATAAGTAGCTTTTTGCTAAAGCTCATAATAACATGTACATATGAGGCGTTGAGCGCAATAGTGGCCCAACCAACAATAATGTTGAAAAAGAGTAACATGTGGAAAGAACTTGCTGATAGATTGCTTTTTACAGTGCCATTGTGGCCCATCCATAGTTTGGTGTGCGTACCAACAGAAGTCGCTAAATTCCATTTTGCATACATAATAGGGAAGAATTCTGTGGATT
This sequence comes from Rhysida immarginata, assembly GCA_023313115.1. Lineage (NCBI taxonomy): Eukaryota > Metazoa > Arthropoda > Chilopoda > Scolopendromorpha > Scolopendridae > Rhysida > Rhysida immarginata. The sequence goes on along the minus strand of JAHWFO010098819.1, from coordinate 125,064 downwards.
TTCTCAGAACATTTTTTTTTCGGCTTGGGCCACTTTTGCGCTCAACGCCTCATATAATCTGCAAAGATCCAGCTGGTATTCGTGCACTGTTGTACTTGTTAGGAGCTTTAGCATAAAATCTACTTATAAGAATGCGCTCTTGTTTATCCGACCGTCCGTCCGCCGTTTGCACGATAACTTGAAAACGGATTAACTTTTTAAAATTCTGTTTTCAGAAACATGACCATCAAAGTCTTAGCTCGGCCGTATCAACTTTTCAGAATTTTTCGTAGACCCCTTCAAGTCGAATTCACTTACTAAAACAGTGAGTGTAAAGAATGCAAAGATAATGGCATGTCATATAACAATCGATTTGTCAAGAAGGAATACATTGTTACCTTCTGTTCATCTTTTAAGCAATACTGACATTGGCGGCGCGCACGTGAAATCGCTTTGTCGAGTGTGCACCGCTCAAGTGCTCATAATCTACAACCTCTGACAAAGTTCGGTGAATGATGGCATATTGAGAGTGGATTGCTCGCTTACATGAAACAGCAGTTACTATCCTTCAACGCAATCCCCGTCGATGGTAATGTACTTCTGGGAACGCCTGTACAAGTCCTGGAAACTCCTGGCGTAGTCGATTTTAAGGATAGCCTTCAGTTGGGTCGGAACATTACGTTGGATTTCTGGCCACTTCGGGGGGCGTCTTCTACGGTGTTCCGGCCTCCTCGGAACCGTTTAAACCACTCATAAACACACTTCAAAGTAATAGCACTTTCTTTGTAAACTGTTGTCATCATTTCATGAGTCTCTTTTGTTCGCTGATCCATTTTGGGTTTCGACCGCGCGTACTACGCCTTCTCTCTTCAATGTCTTGTTTAAACACTTTAAGCACACTCGAAGCGCTGATTCTCTCAAATTTGTTTAAACATGTCTCGACCTGTCTGGGGAGGATACGACGATGGTGCACTCTTACGACCGTTAGCAATTTGACGTCATTCACCGAACTTTATTGTCACAGGTTGTATATTATTAAGTAGCGGAAGAATGCAGCTACTTTTTGGTTTTATAACGTCAGTCCGCCCCCTTCATAATTTCTACATTTTTTGAGGTAGAAGATTGAAATAAGGAATGTAGCTTCCTATCTGCACTATTTAGTTTGGTTTTTATTGGTACACTGGGGTCGGAATTACGGGGGTGGGATTCAGAGAGGACGACATATCTATTTGCTATTTAGGTATGTAAAGGCGTGAAATTGAGTATCCAGATTCCTCTGACAAGATCACAGTACATTACTATGAATTTTAGGCCCATGTAACGTGTATAAACAGAGTAAAAATGATTACGCAGTGGAAATATGAATGAAGCACGTTATCAGGGTAAGGTTAAAAAAAATAAAGTTTAATATAGGTAAATCCAATAACAAAGATATATAAATACGTAAAGTAAATATCTTGGTAGGTATAAAATAAAGAGCTAAATTTCTAGCTCTAATAAAATAGAATGATTGTTAAACCATAATGTACGAGGCATGTTTTTTAAGTAAGTACCGTTTTGCGATTCCGCCGCCGCAGCGCTACGGTCGGCGTTCCGCGCATGCGCGCTGGTTAACTACATCTCTTGTCTACGCACTGACGCCATTACAGTCTGATTCTTCATTGTATACGTTGTTTACTGAGTGTTTAAGATGCCTCCGACAATCGTGAGTCCCGCCGATTGTGAAGTACGGGCTGTTATACGATTTCTTAGTGCTAAAGGCGTAAAACCGATCGATATTCATCGTGAGATCTGTGAAGTGTACGGACAAAACATTATGAGTGATGGAATGGTAAGGAAATGGGTGAGAGCATTTAAAGATGGCCGCACAAATGTGCATGATGAAGAACGGAGTGGGCGTCCTTCGGTCGTTAATGAAGATTTGGTGCAGAAAGTGGACGAAAAGGTGAGAGAAAACAGACGCTTTACAATTTCATCATTGTGCGACTGCTTTCCTCAATATTCTCGTAGTGTTTTGTATCGCATTGTGACCGAGAACTTGAATTACCGGAAATTGTGTTCACGTTGGGTTCCAAAAATGTTGACGGATTTGCACAAAACCCAACGTTTAGGCAGTGCATTGACTTTCCTTGAGCGATACCACAATGAAGGTGAAGATTTTTTAGACCAAATTGTTACTGGTGACGAAACATGGGTGGCCTACGTCACACCAGAATCGAAACAACAATCCATGGAATGGCGACATTCATCATCACCCAAAAAAGTGAAGTTTAAGCAAACAATTTCTGCCCGGAAAATCATGTGCACAGTTTTTTGGGACAGAAAAGGAGTATTGCTAGTGGAGTTTCTGCCTCGTAATGAGACAATCAATGCAGCGTCTTATTGTGAGACATTGAACAATCTGCGTCGTGCAATCCAGAACAAAAGACGTGGCAAGTTGAGTAAGGGTATCGTTTTGCTGCATGGCAATGCCCGTCCACATGTGGCTAATCGGACCAAAGATCTCATCAAATCTTTTAAATGGGAAACTCTAGATCATCCTCCATACAGCCCTGATCTGGCGCCCAGCGACTACCATTTGTTCCTGCACTTGAAGAAACACCTGGGTGGTCAGCGTCTTCAAGACTATAACGAAGTCAAAACATTTGTAATACAGTGGTTAACAAGTCAGGCGGCAGAATTTTATGAGGAGGGTATTCAAAAACTGGTGCCACGTTATGACAAGTGCCTCAATATTCACGGAAATTATGTAGAAAAGTAGATTAAGGTACAGGCTTTCATGTAAAAATAAAATTATTGCGATATCTTTGCACGTCTTTTTTTAATTCCAAAACGGTACTTACTTAAAAAACATGCCTCGTATAACTTGAAATCGGAATCTACAATAAGGCTGACACTCAAACCAAAGATTTAGCACAAAAGTTACATAAATTGCTAGCTTACGGCTCTACAAATATAAATGGGCTTTCCGCCTCAACAAAATAGATGAGTAGATACACCAAAAACTCTTACAATGATAACACCGAGCTAAGCGGCTAATTCAAGGTACACATAAAATTTAAATAACCTGAAAAATTCTGATAGGCAAACTTGCTTAAGTAATAACACAACACAAAATGAGAATGTAAATATTAATCCTATTCTCTAAGGCAAATATTACTACAGCTCGTAATATAACCTGGTCAAAGATATCTTAAATTACTTAACCTATCAAATAATCAACCACATCAAAATTATGGCAATATACCTATAGGGTAATACAATTCAACAACTAATTAACCACATAAAAATTATGGCAGTATGCCTATAGGGTAATACAATACAACAACGGCACATGGTATGGCCTCTCATATAATTACGCCTAATTACGGGCGCCAAAATTTAGCACGTATGAATGAGTTTAATTGACACGGAAGGTGAATCATAAATCAAAATATTTATTAAAGTCCAAGTCCGGGAAATTAATTTGTTCAAGGTCCAGATAAATTAAATGAGTCTATCTCGATAGAAATTCAAACACACAAATTCCGACAGTTTGAATAGAATATACTAAAAGTTCGCACGGATAAAGTTCATGCCGAACACGCTGAATTCTACCGAGCTAACAACCAAACAACCAAAAACCTTAGTTCACTACACACGTAGAATAATCGTGAATTACTTCTACGATACAGAAGATATATGTATTTTACACATTGGCAAATAAGCGGCCGCACGAGTGCTCGCCAGGAGGGCTGGTCACTAAAGGAGGGAGAAAAATATAAATACCGGCCTGAAGTGAAATATTAACCTCAGGCATTACCCTTATTAAACCTTTTCCTCCAACTCTAAGCCACACAAAAGGACGCTAAATTAACACAAGATTTCCACTTCAACACAGGGGAAAAACTTCTGCGAACTCGCCTCGGCTTCATCAGGCTAAATACGCAAACCCGTACTGGGTTGAGAGATAGGCGTTCAGCCCAGCAGGAAAGAAGCCTCTAATTGTTGAACGCCCGTCGCACTCCCTTCCATGTAAGTCACTTAGCACCGGTGACCACGCACAAGGGTTAGAGCACGTTAAATAAAATGAACTTACAGTCGCCGTTGTTGACACCGAGAGCGTACGATACGGCGTCAATCTCCCAGCTGCTCCCCGTACGCTCGAGCACGTTGACTCGTTCTCGCTGCCGGAGTCGCTCGCCAGTGGAAACGCCGCCTGCGGTGCTTCTCTGCCGAACACGCCTTGCTTCAGCAAGGGATGCGGACGACTCGCCACGTCGTCGCTCCTATCAGGCTGAGGATCCAGGGGCTTCCGACCATCACGGGCGACTGCGTAGAGCCCTTTCTTTCCCGGTGTCGAGCTGGTAATCTTTGGATATTTTCCTTCTGAAGTTCGGCTCGCTCTCCTCTTTAACGACCAAACCTCCCGCCAAGAAAGCTTCGGTTTGACGTCACGGAGCTTCGTCTGGTGTCTATTGGCTCTTTCGTGGTGGATGGTATGACGACACTGTCTGCCCCGCTCCTCCCCCGCCTTCGAACGGGTGAATACTCGTGAGCGGTAATAACAGCCAGTGTCGCCGGAAATCACTTGTGGAATCGATTTCCGTGACAGCCCAGTTGTTTCATTGGAGTCGGATTTGCGGGGATGGTAGTCAGTTGGTTTTTAGATATATCATAGTGATATATCAAACTTCGGAGATGATGAGAAAGGTAAGAAAATACGAGCTTTTTACATTTTCTACAAATTACGTTCGAGAAAATTAATTTTTGATTAAAAAACTTGGGGAGAGGTAAAAAGTGCAGATAAGGGGTCATTCAATTATTACGTCACGCTGATTTTTACCATTTTCATACCCCTTCCCCCCCCCCCTCATCACATTCCGTCACACACGCCTTGACCCCCCTTAACGTGACATCACAAAATTTTTACCCCTCCCCAATTCTTCATAATATTATAAAGAAATAAATTACTTTATAATCATTATACAATTTTTTACTATTTCTAATAGGTTACTTTTATTCCAAGGGACATTCTAAATGGGATTCTATTGATATTAAATTTACATTTTCACTATTTTCAATAATTGGGATTATTATTTTTTCCTTATCAACGAACTGCTCATCGATCCATTCCGCCTCATATTGTTTTTCATTGATGTTCATTATGGCTAAAACTTCTTCATGTCGTTTTGCCACAATAAGAGATGCCGTATTTTTGGCATAACAAGAACTATGCCACAGCTCTTTTGATGACACCTCGAATAAGTAAGTGAGGCATGATAGGTGCCACACTTACTAAAAATTCTTTTTCTTGTTTCAATTTTTAGTGATGGGAATGCTAAGTCGTATGGTATTTCATGAAATTCAACAAATAACGGATTTTCTTTTAACAAAACGCTACTTATAAAAACAGATGGAGAGTTTCCATTATCTTCAGATATGTTGAGTCCTGTATCATTCTAGAAAATGGGCACTGAGGAAGTAGAAAGCGATTTGGCATTATTCTCAATGAGCTTCGAAACGGTGAACATAATTGCTGATCTGTCAAGAAAGGTCACGACTTATTTGCACGGGCTTTATTGGGGCTTGGGATAAACAAAAAATACTGACTCCCCATTCCTAGTCTTTGGACTGCCTCTGAAGTGACCGTGACGTGACGCAGTGTTTGATCCCCCTCCCTCCCCCTCGTCACAAATCGTCACAGAATGACAACCCCTTCCCCCCTCCCTTTAGCAACGTAATACTTGAATGACCCCTAAAGGGGTAAAAATAGATGACTTCAGGATCTGCTACTTGCCTTACCCTGCTCGGGGGGACGGAGAGGGGGGGTTAATTTCTTTTTAATAAATATATAAATGTATTTCTGCTTCACTGCTAAAGCTCCTCCTTGGAATGTTTACAAGATTTTATTTTGTTATATATTTATTTGACTGCCCCCCCGCCCCAACATAAATTCTGGCTACATACACGGACCGCTCGTGCATATGTTCAGGCTTCTTGCATCAGCTAATTGGATATGTAAATCCGATGATTCACAATAAAGACAAAGAAACGGGAAAGATCAGAAAAGACAAGGATAATAATAATAACTCATATAAACTCGGTAATTATAATAACTTACAGCAGTAGGGATAAAATTATGATGGAATTTCATTGCGCCCCACGTATACAGGGTGTCCCGTAAGTCGTGATCGAAAATTTAATGCTATGCATATTCAATATCTTACTTACTTACTTTTCAAACCCGCTTATCCGTTAGGGTCAAGTGGCCCATTCTTCGAATTCCAGTAACCACTTTTAACATTCAGTAATCTGAATGTACCAGAGCGGTCCGATAATAAAGGTACAGTAAATCAGATACTGCGAAACACTGGAAAAATTGCGAGAAGCCAGTCGTCGAAAGCGACCAGAACGATTGCGCACTGGAGTGAGGTTTTTGCATGATGGCGCACGACCTCACACTTCGAACAAGACGAAAGCCTGGCTGAAAGCGAGAAAGTGGGAAATCCTAGCGCACCTCCCCTAAGTCCGGATCTCGCCCCGTCCGATTTCCACCTTTTCCTCTAAAGAATTTTTATCGGGCAAACGATTCCCTAACCAAGAAGCATTGCAAGCTGAAGTTTGACAATATCTCGTTAGTTTTGGGCAAGAAACATACCGTGAAGGAATGTTTAAACTGGTGAAGCACTGGGACAAATACTGAAATGTTCACGGCGACTATGTTGAATGTTCATGACATTTGTTTCTTTGAATATGTCCTGGATAATTTGACCTGTACCTTTATTATCGGACCACCCTCGTACTATATTGCTTATTGTTAAGACGAGACTTCGTTTCTCAGTTCTTTTCTAAACCTTCGAGGGTTTAGTTTGAATATAAGGTTTGCAAATGATGTTTTCTTAGGGAAAAGTAAATATTTGTGCCTCGGAGTGCATCATTTATTATTAAGCCGTTGTGAATTTCCCCAATATACGCATATACAGAATTGCAGTTTTCTTTTTAAATAACCTATTTGAGAAGTTATAAGACATAAATGTACTTTAAAGAATTCTGTTTCATGTTGCAGGAGTTTCTGCATTATTTTTATATTGTAGTAAATATTAGGAAACTAGCAAGCCAACTAAAATCAGAAAAGGATAAAATCAGAAAATGAGATGTTTTTATAATTTATGTCTCTCAATCCAACAAACTGCTTTTACAATGACATTTTTACACGTTGATCTGTTGACAATTGTTTATAACATTATTATTAGATTTTAATTTCAAGCACGATCTAGATTAAAGCTGGTAAGTATGATCATGGATGAAAAAATACAGGATACCGCACTCCTTCATTTCCCTTAATGAGTTTTAAAGTAGCGGCGCCATCTGGTGACACTGTGTTTTGGATATGTAATCAATGCAAAGATTTCAAAATACATTTTTTTTCAGAAGCAATACTATTTTTTTTTTTCAATACTATTCAGGAGAAAAATCCATAGGACAATACAGATAAAAAAAATTCTTATAGCGAACCTCTTTTTGACGAAATTTTCTATAGAATGATTTTTTTACTGTCACTGATGATACGTTTTCAAGTTTTGTAAAAATTGACAACTTATTACGTGCAAAAGCATCCCATCAACTTAAAATTACCGATTTTTTTTAATTAATAATTTTTTATTATAAATAAAACCAGTGTTGCCAAGTTAATTTCACAAATTCCCCCAGACAAATCGAAAATTCCCCCAAATTTCCCCCAAAACCGAAAGAGCCCTCCCACCGCCCCCAAAGTAATAAAATTATTTTGGCAATTTTACACGTAGAGAAATTCAGACAGAATTTTTTGCAGTGATGTTAATCCTCATATGAATCCTAATGATGACGTCATGAAGTGATTGGCCACAACTGCCAGGTGGCAATATGCATTGTTTATGTCCCCAGTTGGATCAAGCGCGATCTAGTCTTTAAAAAAAGCACGTGTTCAGTATAGGTTTAATGAATGGACGTTCAGACAATGCTGAAAGTTATACGTAACGAAAAAAAATTACCTTTCAACTGTGGATTTGTTTCCCAACATTTTACATAAATATGCTTGTATTTTGTGGTGGATAGCTGCTTCGGAGGCATGTTGAACACACACAAGTCGTAATACGATTACAACAGCTAACTACTACTACTGCGTCCAGTCATAAGGAGAACGAACCGAACCTCAATCAAAAGTAAAAGATCAAAGATGATTGGTTAGAGACATATCATCCGTGACGAAATGCGAATCATGTGACTTCTTGTAACCAATCACGCTTAATTACTTCTGAGATTGTCGTGAAGAGAATGTTTCCAATGTCTCAGACGTAACTACACATTTTCTATTTTAAATAAATGGTAAATAAAATTTCCCCCAAATATCCCCCAGAAAATAAAATCCCCCAATTGAAAAATAATCCCCCAAATTTGGGGGAAAATCCCCCAACTTGGCAACACTGAATAAAACAAAATAGCCAGAAACTGTGGACACCAATATAC
>JAHWFO010098819.1:104538-116498 GCA_023313115.1 Rhysida immarginata | reverse complement strand
GAAAACACAAATCCACAAAAAAAAGTTTTTTTTTTTTAATGACTCAGATGTACATTTCGGAATTCATCAGTGAGTGATTTTACAGAACGAGAAGACCAGAATTTATAAGAAACTGAGACGAATACAAGCCAATCAGATAACAAACAAGTGAACAGAACAACCAATCAAAAATTTTAATTATAACAAAATAGAAAACAACAACGAAAATAGAGCAACCAACCAACTTTTTCAAAACTACTCTATGCACAACAAAAAACCAAGGGCCGCTTAAAATAGATACTCCGCTTATAATAGCCAAATTCTAACAACAAAGACAGTAAGAAATGACTTAGTCAAAAATTTAGATAAAGGCCCTATGCCTTTGTTGAATAATGATGACGGCCCTATGCCTGTAGCATCTTGGTTGCCTTTATCTAAATTTTTGACTAAGTAATTTCTTACTGTCTTTGTTGTTAGAATTTGGCTATTACAAGCGGAGTATCTAATTTAAGCGGCCCTTGGTTTTTTGTTGTGTATAGAGTTGTTTTGAAAAAGTTGGTTGGTTGCTCTATTTTCGTTGTTGTTTTCTATTTTGTTAGAATTAAAATTTTTGATTGGTTGTTCTGTTCACTTGTTTCTTATCTGATTGGCTTGTATTCGCCTCAGTTTCTTATAAATTCTGGTCTTCTCGTCCTGTAAAATCACTCACTGATGAAGGAATTATGAATTCCGAAATGTACATCTGAGTCATTAAAAATTTTTTTGTGGATTTGTGTTTTCCTTTTATTCCGATATTGTATAATAATTTTTTAGTTATTAATTTTGTATTTCTTCATTTTTTTCACCTCCTTATTATAAAATCCTCTTTATAAGCAACTGAATCCTTGGTCCCTTCGAGTTCGTTATAAGGATTTTTTTTTACCTAAACTAAATTATTAGGATGATTACTCAACATGTTACATGGCGATATGTACCTTTCAGATTCTTTTGGAAATCGGAAAAAAGAGAGATTTGGTGTTTTCACCCGAGAATTGCAGAGGAACATTCTCCTCCAATACGCATACCGTCGGAGCGCGCCACCCTCGACCAACTCACGCGTTTTTCGCAGAGTGAGGTATCCTGTATTTCTTCATCCATGCTATGATGTCAGTTCCTGGCTAGCTGCCTAGCAATTCCAAAAATAAGGTTTAACAATGTAGTGCAAGGCCATTGAAAAGCATAGAGAAATTTATTTATTTATTTATTTATTTATTTATTTATTTATTTATTTATTAAAGCAATTACAACCCCGACTGAGCCAGAATGGCGAGACCGACAAGGAAAAACACATATCAACAACATAATGATATTAACATATAACAAAAACATTCTAGGGTTAAAAGAAAGATAAACAGTTAGTAAGGTCGGGTTAAAGTATGGTTAATAAAAAGAAAAGACATAACGCTTAAAATTAGTTATAGACGTGGAAGAGCGAACAGAACCGGGTAGCAAAGGCCGCCAGCAAATGTAATTCAGCGGCGTAGTTTATTCTGCCTAGCAATATTAAATCTTCGTTTTCTTAATTTGACCCGAATAACTTGTAAATTTTATTATCCTTTCTACTCTTCTAGTTGGCTAACGTCATTTCAAATTAATGTTTTGCCTTGTTGCAGACAGTTTTGTAATTTTGCTTTTGCTTTTAAGAAAAAAGCACCTGAAGTTACTCTTTGCATTAATTTTAAAATAAAAAGGGCGGAACTTTGTAGTTACAAAGTTAATTAGAGACTTTAAACAAAATCGGAGTATGAAATTTTTAGAAATCTTCCTGTAATTGCTTTATGCAAAAATGAATAATACAGAAGAGCTTGTACTATTCCTGCTTTAGGAAATGGATTTTCTTTTAAATTGTTTCATCAATTTATTCATTAATTCTATTAACAGTTAATTTCTTCGATTAAGTGTATTGAATTCATTAGTTCTTAGAATTGTAGCATAATAAATCCATTACAAAAGCTTGATTTCTTAGAAAAAGGACATTATGTTTAAAACAGTTTTCTTTATTTGTATCAGTTGTCCATTAAATGTAAATTAATGAAATAATATAAGTTTTACTTTTCCTTTTGTACGAATCCTTAAAATTTTTTCAATTTTCATATTCTAATATGATTTAGACCCTTATACAGTCTTGTGTTAATAAAAAAAAATAAATGTTTTATGCTGTTTGATTATCTTTGTAACTATGACTCAAACTGGGTTATAGCGGAACACTCATGGCAACTTAAGTATACAGGGTGTTTTTTAATTGAGTACCAATTTTTGGGAGATGATAGAAGAGGTCCTTAGAAGTATTTTTTGTCATATGAACATGGGGTCCCCGCAGCTCCGTTTACTTACAATACTGCACTGAACAATCAAATGACACCGGGACGCAGTGTGCGTTGGTAGGCCTAGATTATTTTATTTTTAACAATTAACACAAGCAATCTACTGTAATAACTTTTAAAGTAATTGTTTGCAAAGAAATTTCAAGGTGCACGTGCTTGTTTGTTGAAAAGTCTTCCACAAACTTCGTCCAGGAGATTCCATGGTATCCAACCCCTTTGTAAAATATGTAAATGAACTAATCGCATTCTGGGAAAGCAGTAGGTAAAGATTTGTTTTAAAAAGTTCACTTGATGTAAAAATAAAATAATCTAGGCCTACCAACGCACACTTGATTGTTCAATGCAGTATTGTAAGTAAACTGAGCTGCGGGGACCCCATGTTCATATGAAAAAAAAATACTTCTAAGTACCTCTTCTATCATCTTCCAAAAAATCGGTACTCAAACACCCTGTATATTAAAAGTTTAAAAAACACCCTGTATATTAAAAGTTTAAAACTAAAACTAACTAAAACTTGAACAGTAACGTCAAGACACATGGTAAGGCTCATCGTACACCTGAAGTTGAATTTGGATATAATAATCTTCCAAGAATTTCCCGAATAGAACTTCCCTGCAATGTGGCAGCCGAGTATTACGTATCTCAAAATTCCCTCCATCCAGCCATTCTCCGGCTACGACAACATTGCACGAGCAATTGCTGTTAATATGCGAGCATGAGTTCCAATGCGCAAGTCAAATTTCTTTTAAATTAGGAGATTTCCATTCCATTCCTACAATGTACGAGGAAGATTCCAATGAAAATCTTAAAACTGTAATAAAACTCTGAAGTTGTACAATTGATTTGAAGGTTGGCAGAAGTTATCCTTGTGGTTCAAACAATGACCACCAGGTGGCAGACTTTGCTGCAACACATTAGAGTCACTTTATAGGAAGAGTACCGCATTTGAGTGAACTGTGTCGCAAGCCACAGTATCACGTGGCATAACCGGAGCCATTTTGAGTTTTCCCGGGTGAATGCTTGCTAATCGTTTCCATGCAGGGTGTTTCAAAATAATGTACAATAAATTTAGTGACATATTCTTCAGGTCAAAAGAAGACGAAAATGTTCTGTAGCACTTTGTCTGGAAACGATTTATTTACGCGATACAGCCAACTAAACCCGTGGCTCCAAATTACAGGAAATGTTCAAAGTGCCCGCCACCAGCTCGCATGCACGCTTCGGCTCGTTGCATGAGCGACCGTCTGATGTCATGGAAGAGTTCCTCGCCAGCATTACGAACGGTTTGGCATGCATTTTCAATTCGTTGTCGCAGACCCATAATGTTAGGAACTTCTGTGCTGTAGACGATCGTTTTCACATGACCCCACAGAAAAAAGTCCAAGGGTGATCTTGCAGGCCAGGCTACCGGTCCACCTCGACCTATCCACCGATTCGTGTATGCAGCATTAAGGTGTGCTGGAGCGCCATCATGCATGAACCACTTGTTAGATCTTATCAAAAGAGGAACATCTTCCAGTAATTCTGGCAATGCATTCTGCAGAAACAAAAGATACGTTCGCCCAGTCAATCGTGGCGGCAACACATAAGGGCCAATTAACGCGGAGAAACGTTCTTGATGCGCTCGAGCTCTGGTAACATGCGGGTTAGCATCTTGCCCAATGGTGCTGGTTGTGAGAATTTACGATTCCTGTCCGGGTGAAGGTTGCTTCGTCCGTCAAAAGTATCTGGCTGAGACAACTAGGGTCTGCAGCATGACAACGTTGTATCCATTGGCAAAATCGTTGTCGGTGTGGATAGTCCGTTGGGTTCAGTGCCTGAACCAGTTGCAGGTGGTATGGATGCAAAAGCTGACGGTGAAAAATGCGCCAAACAGATGAGTGCGGAATGGAAGAAATACGACGGGTGCTTGTCTGTGGTTCATCATGTATGATGTCAATTATCACATCCTCCTCATGCGGAGAATGTTCTACAGGCCGCCCTTGTCCTGTTTGACGGCCAAAGGAACCACGCTCCTTCAAATGTCTGTCGACAGATACAAATGTTCGGTTATTTGGCAAACGTCTATTCGGAAAGCGTTCTTGGTAGAGTCTTCTTGCTTCCACAGCATTTCCGTCCGCAAGACCATACATTAGGTGCATGTCAGTGTATTCTGCACTGGAATACGTGTACATGACTTTTTTTTTTACGTAAATCGTAATGCGTATGTCAAAGCACGCAAACGTTCTGAAATTGATATTCCTAGTGGATGTACAGTAATGGAAACAACCGTACACAACTAATGGAACAATCCTAAAGTAGGTTTAAATGGAAAAAACCACTCAACCTAGTGTTGGGTCGAAACGCTGGAACTGCTAAAATATCGTCCGCTAGCTACTGTGCTTCCCTGCTGTATGATATTGGATTACTCGCAAACAAATCGCTTCCAGACAAAGTTCTATAGAACATTTTCGACTTCTTTTGACCTGAAGAATATGTCAGTAAATTTATTGTACATAATTTTGAAACACCCTGTATACTTCAGTGAGCTTTGAAACTTACTTGGGAGCACTTGAGACTTTAATCAACAAATAGTAAGTTGCATGTATGAATAATAAACAAAGTTTTCCTAAGGTTTAGAGATAAATAATATCGTCAATTAGCTTTCGCTTTATCCGGGCCATTATGCCAAATTGTTGCGCGGTAACCTGCACTAAATCCAGCAGAAAAAGGAAATTAATGTTTTACATTTCAACTGGGAGGAACAAACATCCATGCCCACGGCGGGATTCGAACCCGCGACCCGACGGATTAGAGAACTGGAAAGCTTACGCCGCAGCCCTCTCGGCCACGGGACTGGTCCTGTCCACTTTAAATGAAATATATCATTGAGATTTAATTTAAGCAGTGCAAAAACGATGTGAAAATGAAAAAGAAAAAAAATAGAAAAAAATAAATATTAACTTGTCTATTTTTTTTAATTTCAAATTCATAAATACCATGTAAAACCTAAAATTCGTTCTACATTCATTTGAATTAAATATTAAATTTATGAAATTTTATAAGTTAACGAAATACAGATTATATTTTGTTATCGATGACCTAAAAAAAAAAGAAGTGATGTAACAATTTTATTTGAGCTGTAGAGTTGTCTTTGCGGCGTGAATACTTTGAAAAAATGTTCACAAAACAACATAATCTCCATACTGCCCTTGGTAAACAGAGAAGAATTAAACTCAAAATGGCGTCGCTCAAGACGATTGCGATCCTCTTCTTATACAGTGACTCTACAACACATAAGGTGCCTGGACGCGAGCGAGCGGAGAAGTGTGGTGACATCCTACTCCGTAAGGTTTAAGCGTGAACCGCCATTTGGACCCCGTGGTCGAAAGTGACAAGTGAGTAACTATGTTAAATTTGTCGTTATTTTAGGCAAATTTATTGTTGCCTGAATCTATGGAATTTTAAATTAGGCCTATAGTTATAAGTACAACTACTTGTTCGGTTTTATTTCTTTACATAAATATTATAAACAGCAAAAAAATAAAGTAACAAAACTTTTTTTTTTTGTTATTTTAAATTTTAATGAAAAACAACAAAACTATTCCATATTTACACATGGGCATGTCATACTCCATAATAAGATATTTTGGCTGGTTACATTTCATAATAAAATCTTAAGTCGAAATTTTATGAAGCCTACGTTTCAAGATGGAGCCTATGAATTTATTTATTTATTTATTTATTTATTTATTTATTTATTTGAAGGAAATACAGAAAATATCCACCCAGGTCCCGTATGGCCATTGGCCAACAAATTAGGTCCCTGGGTGGAAGCAATCCAATAGGCAGTTATTAAATTGAGAACAATTGCAAAATTGGTGAGATATTAATAGGTGGATTTATTAAGAAGAGTCTTCAGTTTGGATTTAAACGTAGATATGGAAGGGGTAGTGCGTAATTTGGGGGAAAAAGTATTCCATAGCTTGTATCCGGAGATGGAGATACTGTTATGTTGTTAAGTGTATTTTATTGCTAACTTGGGTAGGGAATCTTTGTTACGTGAGTTATAAAAGTGGAGAGAGGAAGAATTATAAAAGTTAGGAGTGAGGGTTACTGAAAACTTATTATTTAAGACTTTAAATATGAAGAGAGCTAAGTGAAATGAGTATAAATGGGAAATGGGTTATTCCTACAAAAGGAAATAGATGGGAGACATGGTCGGATTTATTTAAGTTTAGGTTGATTCTTACGAACCATTTTTGTAAACGAATTGGTGGTATGACCCCAGAATTGTATTCCGTATACAGGGTGTTTCAAAATTATGTACAATAAATTTAGTGCCATATTCTTCAGGTCAAAAGAAGACGAAAATGTTCTATAGCACTTTGTCTGGAAACGATTTGTTTGCGAGTAATCCAATATGATAGAGTAGGGAAGCACGGTAGTTAGCGGACGATATTTTAGCAGTTCCAGCGTTTCGACCCAACATTAGGTTGAGTGGTTTGTTCCATTTAAACCTACTTTAGGGTTGTTCCATTAGTTGTGTACGGTTGTTTCCATTACTGTACATCCACTAGGAATATCAATTTCAGAACGTTTGCGTGCTTTGACATACGCATTACGATTTACGTAAAAAAAAGTCATGTACACGTATTCCAGTGCAGAATACACTGACATCCACCTAATGTACGGTCTTGCGGACGGAAATGCTGTGAAAGCAAGAAGACTCTACCAAGAACGCTTAACGAATAGACGTTTGCCAAATAACCGAACATTTGTATCTGTCGACAGACATTTGAGGGAGCGTGGTTCCTTTGGCCGTCAAACAGGACAAGGGCGGCCTGTAGCACATTCTCCGGATGAGGAGGATGTGATAATTGACATCATACATGATGAACCACAGACAAGCACCCATGGTACACATTCCACACTCATCTGTTTGGCGCATTCTTCACCGTCAGCTTTTGCATGCATACCATCTACAACTGGTTTAGGCACTGAACCCAACGGACTATCCACACCGACAACGATTTTGCCAATGGATACAACGTCGTCACGCTGCAGACCCTAGTTGTCTCAGTCAGATACTTTTCACGGACGAAGCAACCTTCACCCGGACAGGAATCGTAAATTCTCAGCACAGAAGTTCCTAACATTATGGATCTGCGACAACGAATTGAAAATGCATGCCAAACCGTTCGTAATGCTGGCGACGAACTCTTCCAGGACATCAGACGGTCGCTCATGCAACGAGCCGAAGCGTGCGTGCGAGCTGGTGGCGGGCACTTTGAACAATTCCTGTCATTTGGAGCCACGAGTTTAGTTGGCTGTATCGCGTAAATAAATCGTTTCCAGACAAAGTGCTATAGAACATTTTCGTCTTGTTTTGACCTGAAGAATATGTCACTAAATTTATTGTACATAATTTTGAAACACCCTGTATAAGTGAAGATTGTATTAGTGTGTAATATAGGAGAAGTAAGATCTTTTTTGGGAGGAAGTGGAGGCGGGAAAACATGCCTAAACGTTGATTTAATGAGGATGATAGGATATTTATATGGGAATCCCATGAAAGGTTGTGTGAGAGATTGATGCCTAGAAATTTAACATTTGAGAAGGTTTAAGGGTCAGATTATTGTCAATTAGAGAGAAGTTCAGGAGATCTAATTTTTCGTTACGTTGATGAAAAATGATGTAAGTAGATTTCTCGATATTTAAATGTAAGCTATTTAATTTGTTCCAGTTTGATAGGTTAATTGTGTGTTGGATTAGCGATAGAGATGAGTCAGCAAATAATAGAGTAGCGTCATCGGCGTATAGAATAGTAGTGAGAGGAGTTAGAGCTAAAGGTAAATCATTTATGAACATGTTGAAGAGTAGTGGTGATAAGACTGAACCTTGAGGGACACCGGTATTTCGGGTTAAAATGGAGGAAGAGATATTGGATAGAGTGAGTGAGTATTGTCTGTCTTTTAAAAAACTTGCAATCCACTGAAACGGTAAACCACGAATGTTGAAAAAATGAGTAAGATAGGAGGAGAATATGGGGGATAGAATCAAAAGCTTTTGAGAAATCAAGAAACAGCCCCACGACGATTTTGCTAGTTCCATGAGCTCATGTTCATCACACAATTCCAAATCAATGACATTAATGAGGAAGATGTCAGTGACAATTTTTTTGTGTTGATGCTGTGAAGCAAAGCTTTTGAAAACTGATTCTGAATTTACTAATATGTCAAAATCTTCTTTACTTAAATAGGTCAAATTCTAATTGGCTACATTAATATCCCCCTCTCAGATGTGTTTTTCATCAATAAAGCTTTGTAGCATATGGAACAATTTTTTTTTTTCATCTCAGAATATTTTTAATGATCACGCCTCCTAAATATCGATGGTGCCGTGTTCAGTGCTTATTGCATTCATTTTCGAAATAACTGTCATATTTGTCTTCTGCGTTCAAGACCCCACTTGTTTCTTTTTATTTGAATTATCCGTAATATCCTCTTTGCAGCAAGGCAGGAAAGCGAATAAGCCTTCTACCTTTGTCAAAATGATTGCTACATGCAGGAACGCAACAAATTCGTTACCTGCATCGTTTTTGTTCTTTAAAATTCGAAGTTAATAACTTATTTTAAAAGACCAAATTATTAAAACTTCCGAAAAATAGACAAATGAAGAGAAATCTAACATTACCAAACGAGTATTTAAGCAAAAAAAGATGCGTTCTCCGATGCGTGGCAGAGCGCATTCGGGATCAAAAGTGAGAGTTGTCACCACCCTTCTCCCGCTCGCTTGCATCCAGGCACCCTGACAACACACAGAGTCAGTGGATAAAGTTATAGAAAAGGAAGCAGCCTCAGTGCAAAGATGCCTGCGTTCTGTAATCCGTATTTTGAGTAGTGAGAGTGTTAAACATTGAAGAAATTCATCACAGGTTGAAAGCGCGGTGCAGTGATTCATGTGTTCCTGTAGCAAGTGGGCGAGTGGAGCAGAAAGTTTAACCCTTTACTGCGATGTCCTCAAACGTAATATTCGTTCTTTCAGTCCATGGTGTTATCAAAACGGGAACTTTTTATTTATTAAACTATCCCATAGATGTCTCTAGTTTCTTTAGGCTCTTTTTTTTAAATTTTTCAAAATGCAGGAAACCAGTTGGATGAGCACTGGTAGGCCATGTTCTCATAATCTATTAACAAGTAAACATTCTAAGGGTGTTGCTAAATTATCTCCCGTATTATACACGTTTATTGCTCAAAAACTATTAAAGATTTTAACATGAATTTTTTTATTCACAAAGATGTTTCTTAGCATGCCTTAATAAATTTCATTATGCCCCCATTTATGGCGTGAAATTCATTAAGCGAAACTCAATTTCCTCCCATGTTCGGGGTAGCATTTCGGGGGTGTTTTCAGCGATTGTTTCAATTATTCTGTTCTTGAGAGTTTCAGTGTCATCAACGTTGGTCTTGTACACTCTGTCTTTCATATATCCTCAGAAAAAAAAATCAAGACGGTTCGTATCGGGTGAGCGAGCGGACCAAGGGATTGGCCCATCCCTTCCAATCCATCGTCCTGGAAAGTTCGTATCAAGGCACTGCCTATTTTCCAGGCCCCAGTGAGCAAGTGCTCCATCTTATTGGCAGACTATGTTGGGCTGTAGTTCTTCCACCTGAGGAATCAGGTAGTTCTCCAGCATATCTAGGTTGGTTGCAGCGTAATGGTGTCTTCAGAGAAAAAGAAAGATCCGATTACTCGATCAAGCATTTAACCTCACCTTTGGGCTGTCGCGTATATGCTTCCTTAGAACGTGGGGGTTTTGTGAGCCCAAATGCGGCAGTTGTGTCGGTTTGCTGCTCCGAAAATATGGAATGTTGCCTCATCAGAAAACAAAATGTCTTCAAGGAAGATGGGATTATTGTCGATTTTTGGAGCATATCCTCAGCCAATTTCTTGCGCTTCGGTCGGTCATCCGGCTTCAGTTCATGCGTCATCTGGATTTTGTAGGGTGTAAGACGAAGGCGGTGCTTCACTATTTTATGTACGGATGTCATTGGCATATGCAGTTGACGAGCCGATTGGCGAAGTGATTTACGGGGACTACGATCGAACGCCTCCCTGACTTTTTCTACTGTCTGTGGTGTCGCTGAAGGCCTACCAGCACCTTTTTTGTGTAACAGGCTGCCTGTGTTTAAAAATTTCTCATGCCATAGCTTAACTGACTTATGATTTGGAGGATCCTTTTTAAATTTTGTTTAACACACAAGCCATAACATGCATTGAGCCTTTTCTTGAACACTCGCCATTGTTTAGTGCGTCTCGCGAGAAAGACTTCCAGTTACTGTTGTTGCTGTTTCTCTGAATAATCGCAAAAGTCTTCATTAAACAAAGCAAACAATGACATCGCAGTTTCTAACGCTATAAAAAATGCCATTCAGATAAAAACTAAAAGATACATTGCATTCCCGCGTGACAGACTTGCAGTCATTGTTGATGCTGCTTCACGGAACAATCGCAAAGTTCTTCATTAAACAAAGCAAACGTCACAATATTTTAAAGCTGGCAAAAATCCCATTCAGCTCCAGGTAAATTGAATTTTAAAAATAATCTACAATGGAAAGCAAGAAAGAATAAATAAAGCGAGCACCTAGAAGCCAAGAGAAATATACTTGACAAATTTCAAGTTTGTAGGCAACTTATCGTTTTGTTTATTTTTGAGAGCAACTGAAATTCAACTCATTCTATCGACGATATCTGTCTCAATTTTCAAGATATTTGCTTGGGCTTTTTATAAGAGTAGCTACATACATTTGGCTAATAAATTATGCAAAAAGCAATTTGGTAACACATGCGCATGCGCAGTGAAACATTATTTAGTAAAAATGCTCATATTTCATCAAATATTTAATGTTTTTCTATTCTGATTGCAGAGTGTTGTTTGTACTGTAGTTTGTCAAGTTTCTTGTAAATGGCATTGCATTGGGTTGAAAATTCTGCGTGTTATAAACAAAAAACTTAGGAAAACATTTGGACCTTTTTAAAGAAACCTTTCTATCTCCATGAATATACGTGCTATTCTCATACAAATGAACACAGAACAGTAAAAGAAGCCACTTAAGCATATGCTACAGCTACAATGCATTTCAAGCATTATTTTTTTACAGGGTGATTCCAAACATTATTTTTTTGATTAACATCTTTTCTGGTCCCCTATTTGCCTTCGGGAGAAAACCTTCGCTGAAATTTATGAGGTGTAACATCCTTTTTACACTCCTGAAATTTCAGGATAATTCGTCAAGCATTTTTCTAGATATTCGACAAAACGTCTAAAATCGAAAGTGTCCATTTACTTTCTTCCAATCAGTGTATATAGATCAGTACCGGGTGACTGAGCTTTGCTCGGTGGCAATTTCATGTTTGGAATATTTGTGAAGAAATTAATAGGAATAAGAGTTAAAATCGTTAGAGATGTTTCCGAAACAAGCAGGATATACAAACATATATACAAAGCTCGTTTAATATTATGTAGGTTACTGCAAGGATATGCCGCTTTCGTTTGCCATTTAATCACATGCAGTAAAGGATTAAAAGTGGCGACTTGGCAAAACCCAAAAAATCCCCACCCAACCCATGCTCAAC
>JAHWFO010098819.1:54101-94538 GCA_023313115.1 Rhysida immarginata | reverse complement strand
ACGTCATGGGGATTACATCGAATAATGATATATGTATAAGATTTTCATTTAAATCAACCTCCTATGTGATTAGGTCTCATATTTAAGTGTGTCGCTGCCATTTCTATATGCGTCCTAATCGAGACTTAATCATGACTAACTATCAAATAGGCGTGAATCTGGGACCACATAGGCCTGGGAAATTACTTATTGCAAAGTTAACAAAACTTTCCCCATTCGTATTAAGAGCTGCAATTGAAATGTTCTAAGATATATTAAGAAATCGTAAATTAAAATGCAGTGGACATGTTTATAACTACGTTAGTCTCGTAAGTCATTTGGTATTAATTTGAACTTCACTTTTGAAACTAAGTTTCCTCTTTATTAAGTTGACGTTCTCGTCGAAGTTAATTACGACTTTATTCTCTTGTTGATCCACAGCTCAATTAGAATGCCACAAAATTGGATTTAGAAACTATATCCGAACAAGTTCAAATGAAAGTTTCCCGAGATTGTAAGCATAAGGCAGCTTATAGTTTCATTTGCGCTTTATAAATTTTACGTGAAAAAAATTTAAGAAATTAATAATCAATATGATTAAGTCTGAACGTAGAGTGTTATTATTAAAGTGCTGTAAATTATTCGGCTACTTACTTTGTCGCTAAGGCTTTTAATCCAATTTATTAAACACATAGGCTTATGTAATAAGATGTTTTTAACATTTGATAATCTTGTTAATCACGAGAGAACTAAGGCCACATTACGCTCTATGAAATATAGTTTGTGGGGCGCGAGAGAAGGAGCTAGGCTCACCATTGAGCTCCTCATAAAACGTAAAGAATCACGGCACGTGAAGCTGCATTTTCTTCTCCCATTTTCAACATGTATTTATTCTTGGGGACCCGGTTTTTATGATCTCAAGTAGAGCAACGCGTAAATTATTCACTATAACAGTTTTATTACTCATGAATATAAACGATAAGTGTAGTCTCACTCGGATGCCGGGAAGACAATTATCTGGTAAACTATCATTGGCACGAAATAAAACTTTTCATTTACGCCTGCACGAACATGCGCTCCGATTATTCCATTATAGAGAAGATGACTCCTAAAAATTTATCAATTTACGAATAAAAAATGAGCATCGCAATTTTGGCATCTTTAAGCATCTTTTTAATAAAATAGGAATGTAGGAGTTATAAGTATTTATAAAGAAAGAAAAACCAAGCAACGTTCATTATGGAAATGTGAATAATATATTAAAAAATAAAATAAATTTATTATTATTAAAATGAATTCTGTACTTGTTATCATCGTAATTAAGGTGCTTGAATGAGGTGTTTTACGGGTCGCGAATATGGACTATGAAGACATTTCATAACATTTTTAGCAATAGTTGGAATTTTAAGCACTCTGCTTTAAGCTCCTTGAATGAAAGGAAATTAACGGGAAAGATTTTTTTTTTTTGAATCGTTCTTTAGTTCTGGTTCTGCTCTTTTAATTTTATTATACTTTATGGCCTTCTAGGAAAGTGGAAATACTGAATTAAGGTGGATGGAAGGAGAAATCTTCTCTTGAGATCATGAAAAGAAGTTGTATGTTGCAAATGAAGAAATTCATTTGAAACGAGTCGGAACATAAAATCTGTCACTTGATTTTAAGAAGAAATGAATTGGTATCTTAAATCTTACTTTTAATTCATAATACATTATATGTTTTGTATTATCCTAATGGTTGTCGTCAGGAGCTGCTTATGGTTTATGATAGACATTAAACCCAAAGCACGAGTTTTTGAATCTACGTTTACAGTTCAAAAAATGTTAAAACGTAATCAAAATCTATAAAACATTAGGGACCAAATATACTACTGTTTATAAAAATCGCAACACCCTGATGGAATGGTCTAATCCATATACAATTTGCAATATTTGCATACAATGGGTCAGAGTATAAATGATTAGATTTTCAGAGTAATTGCTCGACGACGACGAAGGGTACCATATCAACAGCTGACAGACTTTGAAAGAGGACGCATAATTGGTCTGCGTGAAGCGGGATGGTCGTATCGTGACATTGCTGCTCGTGTAGGACGTAATGCAACGAAAATTATGCGTGCATGGAGGCAGTGGAGCGAAGAGAACAGGGCACACCGAAGACCAGGCTCAGGAAGACCCAGCACGACGACACCGCGAGATGACAGACACCTCTATCGCATGTGTGTAGCAGATCGTACAGCCACTTCCACAGTGTTAGCACAACAGTGGGGTGCTACAGTAGGCAGGACAATGTCTGCTAGCACTGTACGACGCCGTTTGATTTCCAGAGGATTGATGGCACGAGTACCATTGTTGCGGATTCCTTTGACTCAAAACCACCGGCGCCTCAGGTTGCAATGGGCCCATCAACCTCGCCTTTTTCCAAGCACATCAGACGCCCTTGTTCCCCTGGCCTGCTCGTTCACCAGACATGTGCCCAATCGAACATGTGTGGGACAGGGTTGCTCATCGATTGGCTCGTCAGACTCCTGCGGCAGCAACTGTGGATGAACTGTATACCCGTGTAGACAGAGCATGGCAGGACATTCAGAGCTTGTTTGACTCAATGCCACGACGTTTAGAGGCTGTAATTGCATCCTACGGTGGTTTCACCCGATACTAATGTGACAATAAAACGCATTGTATTGATCTGAAAATCTAATGGTTTCTTTTCTGACCCATGATATGCAAATGCTCCAAATTTAATGCAGATTGGGCTATTCCATCAGGGTGTTGCGATTTTTATAAACAGTAGTGTATATATTAATTAAGATAAATAAAACTCCTTTAATTAAAAGAAAACAAATAAATTAAAATAAATAATAGAAAACAATGAAAAAAAGTCACCTAATTGATAAAATAAATGTTGAAGGACGAAGCACAAATGAAACAAAGGTCTTGTGGAGAAACTCAGATGAAATACAGAAGAAACACAGAAGAAACGAGGATCTAGTGAAGCAATGTAACACGAACACAGGGAGGCACACAGTTACAGATGAAGAAGGTCTATGATGGAAGTTCGATGATTCGTAACACGTAGATGACTAACTTGAATTATAACGTTTTCGGGATTTTTTTCCCATCTTCAGTAATAAAGTTTTGACGTAGAACTACGTCTATCAGGGGTGCAGCCGAGGAAAAATTCAGACGCGATTTTTCGCTCAAAAAGTGATGTACATTTCTCAGTCTATATCTTTCTATCACTATATCCTAAAACTATGGTCATTATCTCGTTGGAAAGAGGAAGGTTGAGTCTTGAATAATAAGCAAAAATTTCACCAAATGAGCCACTGGGTCAAAAGTTACAGCAAGTTAAAGTTAAGTGAATTTTATGCTCGCCGTCGTAATAACGGAGTGGCTGCTGCAGCATATACATTAGAGCACTGTATTGGAACCAGGCTGATTGGAACTAATTGGAGCTAACCATGGTCTACGAGAAAAGGCCTGTGCATTAGGTATAAAAGCATGGAAACACGAGCGTTTTAAGATAATATCCTGAAATCCTGTCATCTGCCAGCGAAATCAGTACATCATCATTTATATAAAATCAGCGAAGGTGGACGTTGTCACAACAAAGAAAAAATCTAACAATGAGTTATCTAACAATGGGTTATTTCCCGATTATACAAACGGGTGGGTTCGCTTCTAGTTTTCTATTAAAATATGTTGTAAAATAATAAAATATTTATTATTTTAAGCAGATTAATTATTTTAAGAAATGAACTTTGAAGTTTTGTTAATTTCTTGAAACAAAACAATAAATCTGACTAAAATAATATATGTTTTCAAACATGTTGGTCTTAGTTGTGTGTAAAAATCTATACATAGTATAAATCTAAGTCACTTCCCCGGTGTATGTGCTGGATAACCTTAAGAACTACTGCATCGATTTTTATGAAACAAGTTTTGTTTGTTAGGGGACTTATGTAGAAACTTTGTAGGCTAGGTATTAATTCATAAAAATTGGTTTTATATTAAATTATTTACGTTAATTGCTCTCAAAATGCGTCAACATGGCTGCTCATCATATGGTGATCGGCGATCGAAACGCTTAGCGCCATCTCTTGAGCAAACAAACAAACATAAGCTAATTCTACTTCATCTTAATAGCTGAGTAAATGTGCAAGAACATTGTTTCTCACATGGCCAACTTATGTTGCCTGTTCTAGAGTTAGCGATCCTAGAAATTTATACATTTGCAGTAAAGATGCAACAACATTAAATGTCGTTTATAAGGAAGTACTCAAGACTTAAATGTAGTCCAAAAACTTCCATTAATTTTTTGACATTAAATAAAGGTTTTTTAAAATTTACCTATACTGTAACTCCACAACTTAATATTTCAATAAAATTAATTCAATAAAAAAATAAAAAAATATATAACACAAAAAAATTCAAAAGAACTCAATGAAATACGTACTATTTTTGCGATAGGCTGCCATGCTTTTTTCTCCTCTAACAGCTGTGTAAACAGAAACCATGCGAAGCGAAACCGAACGTTTCGCATACGATAAGGTTATTACAAGTGTACAAAATGGTGAAGGAAAGCTATTCTTTTTAGATGCTCCTGGAGGCAGAGGAAAAACTTTTTTAACAAACTTAATACTATGCAAAATTAGAAGTTTCAATAAGATAGCTATTGCCGTTGCATCTTCAGGAATAGCAGCAACATTGTTACTGGGGGGACGAACTGCACACTCCACTTTTAAACTTCCCCTCACAATTATACCAGGGGACACTCCTTTGTGCCAAATAAAAAAACAAAGTGCTACTGCAAAATTACTTCGTCAATCTTCCTTGATAGTTTGGGATGAAGCTACTATGGCAAATAAGGTTGTTGTTGAAGCTTTGCATCGCACTCTGAAAGATCTTAGAAACTCCAATCAAATAATGGGTGGCTTGACATTTTTATTCACAGGTGACTTTCGTCAAACTCTACCAGTTAAAACAAAAGGTACAGTTGCTGACGAAGTAAATGCTTGCTTAAAAAAGTCTTTTATTTGGGAGCATCTTATTCACCTTTCACTCACTAAAAACATGAGGGTCCTTTTAAATAATGATCAACAGGCAGATGCATTTTCTACAAAATTGTTGAAAATTGGTTGTGGCAGTGGACCAGAAGTAAATGGTAGGATAAAACTTGATTCTTCATTGTGCAATTATGTCGAATCACTAGATTCTTTGATTGAAAACATTTACCCCGATATTTCTAATATTCAGTCCAAGTCTTTAGGATGGTTCCAAGAGAGGACTATATTAACACCACGTAACGATTCTGCTAACCTAATAAACTTAAAAATAATGAACAAAGTTGAAGGAAATGTAAAACAGTATTGTTCCATCAACACAGTTTTACAAACTGAAACTGCAGTACATTACCCTGTGGAATTTTTAAACTCATTACAACTTAAAATTGGTGTTCCTATAATGTTACTTAGAAATTTAAATCCTCCAACACTTTGTAATGGAACAAGGTTAATTGTGAAATCACTAAAAGATAATGTGATAGAAGGTTCAATTATTACTGGAAGTGGTCTTGGTGAAACAGTTTTAATTCCAAGAATCCCTTTAATACCTACAGACTTACCTTTTCAGTTCAAACGCATTCAATTTCCAGTTAAACTTTGCTTTGCCATAACAATTAACAAATCTCAAGGCCAAACATTGAAAGTAGCTGGAGTAAATTTGCAAGAAGATTGTTTCTCACATGGCCAACTGTATGTTGCCTGTTCTAGAGTTAGCGACCCTGGAAATTTATACATTTGCAATAAAGATGCAACAACATTAAATGTCGTTTATAAGGAAGTACTCAAGACTTAGGTGTAGTCCAAAAACTTCCATTAATTTTTTGACATTAAATAAAGGTTTTTTAAAATTTACCTATACTGTATTTTTATTTCATGATTTAAAAAGCCCAGGCAACGCCGGGCGCGGGTTTGCTAGTATAAATATATGGGTCTTTAAAACAACAGTGATTTTACGACATAGAGTCGACGCGTTTCAGCCGTGGCTTTCTTCAGGACTGATTCAGATACAAGAGTTCGAATTAAAAGCATTCATGAACAATACTCTTCGATCTAAGACAGCAAATGGGCAGCGTAAAGCGAGTGGTGTGGCAATTTATAGAAATTTAAATAGTGTAGCAGACTGTAAACCTGTCGAGCATCACATAAATGTAAGACGGAGAATGATTGACCATGGAGTTGGCGATTTATGTTTAGTGGACCTTACCTTAAATGGTTCTTTAAAACTTATATTGGGCTCGATATATGTACAACCAAATACTTCACGTTTAGATTAAAAAATGTTCTTGTTTTCTGGATTAATTTAACTGGAAAAATTTAAACTGAACAAATTAACAAAACAATAAGGGAATACTGTGGAATGGAACTAATTATAAAGTTCGGAAGCTGAAAACGCCATCTATATGTTGAGTTCTTTTGTGCTTGAAACGTCACAAATTGGATGGTTGCCACTATCAGTAAAGATAACATTGATCATCAACAGCTTTGCAACTGAGAGGAAAGCAAATTTCAATAGATGTCACTTCTGGATTTAGATCTGGCTAACTTTTCAAATAAAAATGCATTCAAATTATAATGTGATCTAAATGTTTATCACGTTTTGAAAAGGGTGGTCCTACCTGTCCTAGATTTTGCGCAAACAGCTGGGCAAAATTTAACATTGTTTCAGTCGTTTATGTTGTCAAATTATGAATGCGTATGAAAAATGTTAAAACTCAAAAGATTGTTTGATTTTTCATATACAAAACTGATGTTCTTTATTACTTTTTTCCGAAATTTCCTAGGTAGCTGGATATCAGCGCCTTTCGCGTTGAAAAAAATCGCGGAACAGTTTTTCAAGAATCCAAAGTGTGAACGGGCAGGCTTCCCGTAATCATTGTAGGCTATTGTATAAGAGAAGCAGATTAATTGAAACTATTACGGATCAGTATGCTGTCATTACCAGATAAAGCGCTTTTATTCAAACTATTCTATTGCAACTAATAATCTGCTGCAGATATGTTTGAAGCAAATCGTGTGTTAATCCGACACTTAACCGGGAATACCTGAAATCACAAACGTTCAGAAATCGGCCAACTTCATTGGCTATGCTAAAAGATGCCATTCGATACCATGTTTTAGCCGTACCACCGGATATTATTATTATTAATTTCGAGCACTCTAATAGAGTAAAGTTTATGAGAGACTAAAAATAAAGGAACAACGTTCTACAGATTAAAAGAGGAAAATGACCTTGACTTGAAACAAAATGGAACACTTATAAAAAGAAACCAAACGATCACAGCAAACCATTGAAAAACAGAGACAAAATAGAACTTTTTATTGTTGTTCAATATAGTAATTTCGTAAGCGACGGTTTAGGTGACGGCAGGAGGCAGTACATTGAGTTGAAACGCACGAATATACCGATGAACGTATTTCAAATGGTAAGTCATTCCAAAGAGTTATCGCATTGTAAGGGAATCGTTTGGAACTATATGCAGACGTTATGATGGGTATAACAAATAAGAACCGACGAGTTACTCGAATATTTTTTTTGAGAAGTGAACCATGTCTTGACAAACGCTGCTGGATGAGTTTCTTCTCGTAAAGCTATAGATAATTCGATGGTCAATGACGCTTTACTGATAGAACCAAGAATCGGTAATTGATGGTTTGAACACTTCATCAGTACAGAGTCTAGCCTATTCATTTTAAAGGCGGTCCTAATTAGACGGTTATACGCTACCGTTAACCTCTTAATATTCACTGTCGTAGATGAAGACCAAAATACGGCCCCATACTCTATTTTCGGAACAATAACCGCTGTGATGAATTGACAAATTTGGGTAATATTCAATAATGATCTTAATCTTTTGACCAAATAAGTCTTACGATGAAGAGTAGTAATGAGTTGGTCATTGTGGTCATTGAACCTAAGATGCGGGTCAAAAACAATGCCAAGTATTTTAATTGTACTTGTAGAATTTCCTACTTTCGGACCAGCCATTATATTGGTTTTGGTAGTATTGAGACACAAGCCTCTACTACCATACCGTTTAATGCAGTCCGTAAGATCTTCTCGTGTTTGCAGGCAGTACTAACTGCTATCACGTTGAATATCTGGTATGAGTTGTCTTTTTCCAATACTGGAACTTCAGATATTTGGTTGCCAAGTCATCTGGCGATGAAATATAAAGAGCATTAAATTTTTTGATTTCATAACAAATCCGGTATCATTCTGATCATTCTACTGAAACCACGTTGCGCTAGCTATAGAATTTTCGCTAGATTTTTGGATCACCCGATGAAACTACTTTAAAAACAAGCCGAGTCTACGCTTGGGCTAGCTATAGCCTTTTTGTATAATCTCGCTTTAGTCAACGTTGCCAACGATCATGTTTCTTCTCATAAACTAAAACTTTATTTAATTTAAAAACGAAGGTCACTTTTCATATGAAAATGTACCATGGACTTTACCAATAATGTCTGTAAAGTCAAGGAATAAGAGAAAAAATCAAAATAAATTAATCTACCGTAATAAAGTTGAGCACAATTGTAAGCAGCACTACCTGTTTCTGTTGCAACTCCTGTAGAGACCATCGTCTGTCGTTTATGAGATATTAAAAAAATTTAAGATTCGGTTGTGCGATCACGGCATGACCAATACCGGTACGAACAGTCGTAGGGCATCCTGTACGAAGCGTTCTGCGCTTGCTAGTCGTTCACGCCCACTTTGCAACAATTCTGTATGAGAGTGCACGATCTCCAACAGCTTCTACAAGTTGGAGAAGCACTGTTACGAGGCTTGATTGAAAACTAATGCCTCCATGGCTGTAACTTTTTTATTTGGTAACCGATTTTCAAAATTCTTTTTATACCTGAGAGCTACAGTTGTCCTCTATGTAATGCACTTTTCATTTTTCGACATAGTCCTCATCCCTTTCTACGCATTTGCCAACGCGTGATTAGTTGGGCAAACTTATCGGAAAAGAATTCCGGTGGTTGTTGTCGGGACCAGGATTGAATAGCATCTTTCACCTCGTCGTGAGAACGAAACTAATATCCCTTAAGGTGCTCTTTCATCGATATTCTAGCCGAGTCACATATACAGGGTGTTTTTGAATTGAGTACAGATTTTTTGGGAGATGATAGAAGAGTTCCTTAGAAGTTTTATTTGTCATATGAACATGGGGTCCCCGCAGCTCCGTTTACTTACAATACTGCATTGAACAATCAAATGACACCGGGACGCAGTGTGCGTTGGTAGGCCTAGATTATTTTATTTTTAACAATTAACACAAGCAATCTACTGTATGACTTTGACAGTAATTGTTCGAAATGACCGCCATTTGCTTCATAGCACAATTCGCAACGCCTTATGATGGATTGATGTACGCGTGGAAACAGTTGATTTGCACGGTCGCTGATGTCACCTGCTGCCGCGACAACACGAGCCGCCAATTCTTCTTCGGTATCTACGGGTTCGGAGTACACCATTGATTTTATGCTTCCCCATAAAAAAATCCATCGGTGTGAGATCTGGCGATCTCCGTGGCCAAGCAACTGGTCCGCCACGACCAATCCAACGACCAGGATATGTCTCATTTAGGTAATCTCTAACTGCTCTTGTGTAATGCGAAGGTGCGCCGTCCTGTTGAAATCACATCAAATGTCTGGTCATTAGTGGAACATCTTCAAGAAGACCAGGGAGCTCCTCCTTCAGGAAACCCAATCAGGACATTGTGAATCATGCCAGCCCAAATATTCAACGAAAAACGATGCTGAAAACTGTTAACATGTGTTGCACATGGGTTGACATGAGACCACAGATGACTATTGTAGCTATTGAACATTCCCTCTCGCGTCCCGGTGTCATTTGATTGTTCAATGCAGTATTGTAAGTAAACGGAGCTGCGGGGACCCCATGTTCATATGACAAAAAATACTTCTAAGGACCTCTTCTATCATCTCCCAAAAAATATGTACTCAATTCAAAAACACCCTGTATACTTAACAACGGTTGAAACTCAACTGACTTTCGTGCATCCGTTAAGCATCTACACTATTTAGCGGCAGCAATAATTACCATACACCTCAATGTCATTGCTGCATATCGAAAATTGTGGATCGCGGACTGGGATTCAGCTGAAGATTATAGCTGCCATGACTTTGTAAGTGACCGTCGTATGTATGATGTACCGTTGCATGGTTGCATTTTGCCTTATGCAGGTGAGCCTCTCCGATAATGCTTTTGTTGACTTTTGCCCAGCTCCATAAAGTACATCAGATATTACATATTAGATTAGGGTGAGTTTAAATAGAAAAACAAAAAGAAATACCCAGGCAACAAGGATATTACCATAACGTTTTTATAATTGCTGAAGACCGGTAGCTCTACTTACATAATATTAAAGAATACTATAGAAAAATGGGTAACTACAGTTTTCTAGAACATTTCAACTAAGATTAAATCTAGAGTTTCTTTCAATCTAAAATTCAAGGAACTGCGGATAACATCTCTCTCTCTCTCTCTCTCTCTCTCTCTCTCAAAAAAAAAATTCATTCAACAATTAAAGCATTTGTTTACGCCACTGTTTGGCACCAGATGGCAGTTTGGTGCCACGCCATCCGCCATTTACCACCTACACAACTACCCATTGTTTGGATGGGGATCTCTTCTAACAGCTCTTATCTCGAAGCCGTGCTACCTTAACCGCAGATCTACTGCCGTGACATTCTGCAACTAAATGTGCGGTTTTTCGGGGAGCAGTCGAACTAGAGCTCCTCTACATAGACGACAATGCCCGTCCACATCATGGAAAAGTATCTGGAACACGGGAACATCCAGTTTATGGATTGGATGCCTTGTTCCCCGAATATCAGATACCATCGGCCGACGTGTTGCATCTGTGCATACCACTGCCTAGATCGGGTGGTTAGAGAGTGGGACCGACTGCCTCAAGAACTGCCGGACAATTTATGCGCTGTATGCCATGACGTTGTGTATCTTATGTAGCTTTAGAGAACATCATACCCAATCTTGTATATCCCTTAATTTTTGAGGATAATGTACAATGAATATACTCACAAGCTACAAAATGAACTGAAAGCTTATATGATCTCTTGAGAAAATAAATAGTTTACTGTCTTGCTTTTTACTGGATCTATTAATTGCAAATTCTTTTAATTCCTTTAAAACCCTACTTTTTGGCCTTTATGAATTTAAATTTAAAACGGAATTATTTTCCAACGTGTTTAACTCAAATGTAAATTTATTATAATAAACTTGTCATTTTTTATGTATTTGTTTAGGTTAGGTTATTATTGTACTAATATAAGATACGTATATTGAATTGGGCTATATTTAGTAGAATATCTGAACTTTACTTCTATTACTGCTACTTCTACCTCTTCTCCTTAACCCATTCATCTCAATTTGGGCTTCCTCACCTGTGGGAGGGATTCCGGATTATTGAAGTGCAACTACTTGCACAATCATTATAAGGATCTTACATTATTATTTAATATGTATTTAACAATGATTTTTCAATTGAAATATGGAAGGAAAAATTCTGCGACCCGGATTCGAACCAGGAACCTCGACTATCATGGCCGATGCCTCTACCGGTTGGGCTATCGCAGACACCACGGACAGCCAAGCTGTCTCAAGGTGTCTTAAAGACAACCAAGTTGTCACGGTTGAAAGCCCAATGGGAGACGGGAACCTGGCCCGCAGATCGAGGCATCTGCCATGATAGTCGAGGTTCCTGGTTCGAATCCGGGTCGCAGAAGTTTTCCTTTCATTTTTCAATTGAAAAATCATTACCTATGCTTGGAGACGCTTCTCCAGTTAATAATTATTATTATTTATATGTATTTAACACTTGCAACTGTTCATTGAATACTCTCACAGAATCATTTTTAAATCACTAAAAAAATTATTTTATAATATCAAAGAAGGACTTCCTTAACGTATTTAATTTTGAAAGAAGCATCATCTCAAACGTGACTCCCTGTATTGATAAAAGAGGAAATCACAGTGCATTTTTCCGTCTTCTGATTTACATTTTTTGCATGTTTAACAGACTTAACGATTAAACGAGGACATTAACGCCACCCACAGTAGTAAGAGTTAATGATTTTTTTTCTCCCTCCATGGTAGGTTTCTTTGGATTTTAACGACCTTTTCAAACTGCTTCACTTTTATCTGGGTCGTCGTACTCTAGAAATGGGCTCCCGTCTCCATCTCTTGCTTCTCTAATAATGTTTTTTAACGTGACGCACGAAGATTATCGCAAGAGAGCAATCCCTTGTATGAAGGGGAAAGGTGATAATAATTGTCTTCTGAAATTACTGAGAGGAAAAAAAAGTTGGTATACTTTTAATTTATTTATTTTGAAGAAAGTTGTTAAAGTGGGGATTATAGAAGATTAAAGCATTTAAATAATTTTTTTTTCATTCTATAACTTATTAAAAAAATCATGTTGGATATGACTGTGCAAGAGAAGGGCATTTAAGTGTTCATCTCCAGTGATGCCTATAGATTTTACCATCCTAAAGTAAAACTGCGCTATGGAATTGCGCTATTTTTCATTCCTGTTAGAGTGAAACATTATAAGTCGTAATAGAGAAATATGACATTACAATAATTGTGGAGAAGGATGAAATCCCGAAAAAGATTAAGATTAGATGGATTTTAGTGAAGCTGCAGTAACCTTTAATAAAGTTTGTGTGTATTTGTATTCAGAAAGGTTTTTTTTTCTTTATATGTTCAATAAATGCGCGTAATTTGATCTTATAATTTCGTCAGTGCTAAATATTGACTGCTCAACGAAAACGGCGTTTAAATATATCAACTATCTTACACAGTTCCTTAAAGTGTTTTATAATTCTGGAAGCAGCACCGATAAAGAAAACTTTTATTAACCATAGGCGCAATTTCGTAGAAAATGAAATGCAATTTTCGTGCTTCCACGTTACCTTTGCACTTCGCACGCCTTCAAATCTTGGGGGCCGTCGTTGGCAGATTGAAATAAAGATGTGCACACACACGCACACATTCTTTCTCTCTCTCTCTTTCTTTCTGTGTGCTTATTGTTATCTGCTGGCGCTGTATTGAAATCTCGGAGTCTCATTAAAGCCGACCTTTCCTAGACAGTCGGACAAACGGATCCCGCTATCAGGATATCGCAGCAATAATAATAATAATAATAATAATCTTGACGCTCTCCTTGTTCAATCTCGTTGTCGTTCGTGGGATTAAACGGACAAGCACGGCTCATTACACGCCTATGAAGCACTTAACGCTTAAATCGAAAGAGATGAATCTAGAATTGAAAACTTTTCGTGAAAGATGCAGCTGCTGAGATGAATTAGATGGAAAATAAAATTGTAAAATATAATAATAATATTATGATCAAGTTATTGCATTTATCATATTAATTAATTTTTAAAGCAAACAAGAGCCGCAGCAAATTTAACCTATTTTCTGAAGGGAAGTAGAAAATGCTTAAAGGAAATAATAGGAAACGAACTTTGTCTTAGACATAAATTCTGAAAAAAATAAACGTTCTTTTGAAAGTTTTGCTAAAAAATAATTTAATCATTTTAATTTTTTTTTCTTGCATTAGGGTCAATTATATAAGAAATTAAGTTTTGGCAGGTCTAAATCATTATTCTTTTTAATTTAACCTTTAAATGAAATGACTATATAATCTTGCAGGAAAGAAAAGTTTCAAGCAGAACTTTTGAAGCAAGTTGATGAAATTCAAATCTAATTTGAAACAGAATTAACTCAAAGGGAATAAATTTACGGAGTACACACGGAGTGAAGGAGTGCCATTGGGCCAGAAAGATAGAAATATTTATTTCATTTTTTTTTTTCCTTCCTGCTCACTTTAATTAAAATGGAATATTAAAGTTAAATGTAGGAAATAAGTGGAAGTGTCTATGCAATAATGCTATCTCACTCACCGCTACTGATGAGAGCAATCAACATGAGGAATTCACGCATTCCGCCTCCTGTCGCCCTTCGCCCGACGACTGAAGAATATCCTTCGATCAGAGCCGTGTTTCTTTTTTTTTTTTCGTGCAGAAAAAAAATAAG
This sequence comes from Rhysida immarginata, assembly GCA_023313115.1. Lineage (NCBI taxonomy): Eukaryota > Metazoa > Arthropoda > Chilopoda > Scolopendromorpha > Scolopendridae > Rhysida > Rhysida immarginata. Next base: position 80,412 of record JAHWFO010098819.1, on the reverse strand, counting down.
AGAAAAAGAGGAAAGGGAAAAAAAAGTTTCTCCCTTCTTCTGTCAAGTATGTCCTCCTTATCTGTATCCCTTGAAGTGTTTGCCGGCGAAGCACTTATTCATAGTTCTCTCTTGTCGGTGGCATCAACGGCGGCGTCGTCAGTGGCGGTGGTGGCGGCGGCGGTGGAGGCACCACTCGTGACTGTAGTTGGAGAGCAGTGAACAGTGACTCTTATATCCGACAGAGAGGTAGAGTTCATTGATTTAGCAGAGGGAAGCAAGAAGCATGACAGAGACAAGAGAAAAAACATAAGAATGAATCAATGCAACCGCCATGTAAACGCAAAGATTGAGGCAATCATCGACATAACTCTCTCCTTTTCTCTCTCTCCCTCTCTATCTGTCTCTCTTCTCTCGCTCTCTCTTTAGCGAAAAGGTTGAGTGGCGGTAGGAAAGAGCGAGAGGAAGAAAGAACGTTTATTGGTAAATGTGTTAATGCGTTGGGCGAAATTGTAAAAAAAAAAAAAAAAAGAAAAAGAAAAAAGACGCGGGAGATTGAATTTTAAAGACTGCTTTTTTGGTTTATTTCTTAAATTTTAATGCCCTCTCATAGACAATTTATAAAGAAACTTCTCGATTCAGTTAAGGGGGCAAATTTTTCACTCGCCTTTAACAATCACTTCAAGCGCGTAAAATACAAATAAATATATTTAACATTCATATAACAAACATGATTTATGGTATATATATTTTGAATAATATCAATAAATAAAAAAGGATGCAAAAAATGCGCTCAACAAGGAAGTTTTAGGCTTAGACATTGCCGAAAACCATTCCGCTAAAAGAAAAGAAAATACTGAGATACATATAAAAGTTATATACTCATTTTTGCATGCGTAAAGAGTAACATACTTAGACTTAATATAGCTTTAAATTTTGTAATTCCACGAAACATCTAATGTTTGAAGTGCACTTAATATTGAAAACAACATATTTCTATTAAAGCCCTGGTAAATTTTAGATTCGCTAAGTAAAAGATTTCACGAAGGCTTAATTTTAGTTGGTAAAAAAAAAAAAAAAAGTTTTAATCCGATTTTCTTGGTAAGTGAGACAGACACAAGAAAGAAAGATTCCATTGGCTGTCTTCAAAGAAATTCTCTTCAACTTTCATTTTAAAGGGATCATAGTTTTATAGAAGAACGGTTAAATTTAATTTACATAATTTAGACAGATGAAAATTATTATTTACAAAAGTAATAAATTATTCTTGGCATGACTTTAATTTTTTTTTTATATCTTTTCCTATACTGTTTCTTACTCCACCTTGTAGTGCATCTTCCTTGAAACTACTTTCTAATTAATAAGTTTATAATATCAGAAATTATGAAAATCCTATGTCAATTTCACTATACGATGAACGTGTTTGAATAGAAATAGGGATTTGTTTTGAAACCTGGCATCAATTCATTTCCGCCAATTTGCCACATTTTATAAATCTTTTTGAAGTTCTTTTTCATATATCTGATTGTTCTATTCTTATTTGACGTTCATTATTCATTATTGACCTAAGGAGTTTAAATGATTAATTTAAATTTAAATGTGTTCAGTCTCCTTTTAATGGGGAAAATCGTAAAATTAATAAAAACAAAAAAAATAAATAATAAATAAAGTCACCAATCTTGAAAAACGATGAAGAAACTTGTGAGATGGAAGAAAACTCAAAGGATGTAGTCCATTGAAGATGTTGTTGAGAGCAGAAATAAACCCAGTCTATTGAGGATGTAGATGAAGCCTTGTAAAGAGAATGTTGTTAGGTGAAAAACGATAATCTTGAGGGAAATGTTAGTTTTGAAATACAGATGAAATTTTGAAGAGGGTGATCCAAATATTTGGGATAAAATTGATATAAAAAAACGTTTTCAAAATATTTAATTTTTTTCAACTGTTTTCACCATTCAAAAATGTTTAATCCAACTGATGATAAGAAATATTCTCGAAAACGTTTTTTTATATAATTTTTATCCCAAATATTTGGATCACCCTCTTCAAAATTTCATCTGTATTTCAAAACCAACACTTCCTTCAAGATTATCGTTTTTCACCTATCAACATTATCTTCACAAGACTTCATCTACATGCTCAATAGACTGGGTTTATTTCTGCTATCAATAACATCTTCAATGGACTACATCCTTTGAGTTTTCTTCCATCTCACAAGTTTCTTCATCGTTTTTCAAGATTGGTGACTTTATTTATTATTTATTTTTTTTGTTTTTATTAATTTTACGATTTTCCCCATTAAAAGGAGACTGAACACATTTAAATTTAAATTAATTACTTATTCTATAAGAATTTAAAACTAAATCTTTAGATTTGTATTCTGAAAATTTTCCGCAGTTTGTCTGCCTATATTTTTTTATTCATTATCTGTGATTTAATGATATTAATGGTTCAATTAAAAACATGTTTTTGATTTACTACAATGTATTGTGCTATTAAGGATAACCATTTTGATTATTATATTTTTAATAGCTACCGTAAATTTTTACACAGTATATTTATTGTGTATATAACTCAAAACTCCAAAGTGACTCTTCCTCCAGCATTCCTCTCAGTTCGCGTTCTATTATCATAATCGATCTATGTGTGTAACGCATCGATTTATCTCTGGCAATTAAAAGCTAAAAATCTGATGTATGAGTTTATCCTAATTAATATATAAGATTAGGGATAATTTTCTTTTATTATAAAAATTAGTGGAATATCTAAGACGCATTTCTTCATCGTACTGTTATTACACATGTCGCATAATATTCGTCATTTTTTTTTTATCATGAGTTATAAATACTTCTCTTTTTCCTCGTAATTTACCTTTACATCAATATTGGTCGGAAATTTACTATCGACGCTAGAGTAACAAAACTTATAAAATTGTTCGTTCACTTTTTAAAAATATTTGTTCATCTAATCTATCATTTGAAGGAGGACTTTTTTCTTATATCTTAAAGCGTACTCTTGGTGCTATGCGGTCGAGCTACCCTTCGCGGCGTCAGGCGGAGCCTTTTCACCGTTCTTAAATTTGCTCGCTCTCTATCTCTCGCTCTCTTTTCTATTCCAGCTTTACCTTTTCGATGTCGAGGTTTTTAAATAACTATTGGAAATTTAGCGAAGCAGAGTATCATCCTACCGACACTTTGCTTGGTCTTCCATGCTCGTTAGTAAAGGGACAAACACAAACATCGATGCCTTCAGAGGGATTTGAACCCGCGACTCGCCGGCTTCGAGAGCGGGAAGAGCTGTGGTTTACAAATTTGTTAAATGCTTTATTCTGAGTGGCCAATTTAGGAAATACACTGCCTCATTTCCGAGCTGGTTCGCATATGATGGGGCATAGACTCTATTCTCTCCCAAAATAATGGGAGTATCCTCCTCCCTCAACTTCTTGTTATATTGACAATATTGTATTGAAAGTGATGGTTGTTTTTTTGTCCCAGAATGATAGAACCACCTAATGAGAATATTCCTGAAAATATTTATGAAGAAACCTGCAGCACAAAGTTAAACGTTTATTCCCATCATGCTATGCTAAATTTTTGCAAACTTAATGGAAATTAAGGCCTAAAGAAATCAATTGGTAGACGGCATACCCTGACTGCCCTCTGAAAAAGACATCATAAGGCAAATTTTATTTATTTTTTTATTTTTATTTATTAATAGAAAAATTCTTACAGAATCCGACCAGGGCCAGTATGGCTCAAGGCCGACATGTTAGGTCCCTGGTGGATTAGACGATAAATACACATAGGTAAATTAAACAGATCTAGGTTAGTGGGTTAGTAGGGGAATTAGAGAGATATTTCTTCAGCCTATATTTAAAAGTAGTCAAGGAGGACGAAGAACGGATTTCATTAGGAAGGTTATTCCAAAGCCTAATCCCAGAGTTGGTTATACTTTTAGATTGATAGGTGAGTTTGGTCAAAGGGATAGTTAATGTGTCATTGTTGCGGAGATTATATGGACCGGGTGGTTTGGGATTGAAAGAGTTTAGGGGAAGCGAAGAGATAATTTTGTTATTTAATGCTTTAAAAATAAAGAGAGCGAGATGAAAAGAATGTAAATGATAAATAGAAGTGATGCCTATTATGGGGAATAGATGTGAGACTGGATCGGGTTTTTTAAATTTGAATAGAATACGGACAAACCATTTTTGGATACGATATATGCGTTTTAAATTAGTTTTAGTGGTAGTGCCCCAAAATTGAATACCATAAATGAGGGAAGATTGAATAAGCGCAAAATAAAGAAGAAGCAAAATGTTTTTTGGTAGATAATGAAGTCGAGAGAAAAGACCAAGGCGGTAGTTTAAGGTAGAGGCCAGAAAAATAATGTGAGCGTCCCAAGATAAGTTGTATGAAAGGAAAATCCCCAGGAATTTAACATTTTTAACAGGGGCAAGTAATGTTGTGTGATATACTAAAGAAAAATTGAGGAGATCGAGCTTCTTGTTCTTTTGATGGAAAATAATGTATTTCGTTTTCTCGAGGTTTAAATGAAGATGATTTTGTATATTCCAACTTCGTAATTTACTAAGTGCAATATTAAGAGTATATTGAATCGCAGGAATGGAATAGTCAGAGCAAAGTAAAGTTGCATCATCAGCGTAAAGAATCATGGTTAGAGGAAAAAGTAATGAAGGAAGGTCATTAATAAATAGATTGAAAAGCAGGGGGGATAGGATGGAACCCTGAGGGACACCTATATTACGGGTTAACGTAGATGAAGTTTGATTACAGAGGGAAAGAGTGTATTGTCTATCTTTCAAGAAGCTGGAAATCCATTGAAGAGGGGGGCCTCGAATATTATAGAAATTGGTTAGTTTAAATAGTAAAAGATCATGAGGAATCGAATCAAAAGCCTTAGAGTAATCTAGAAAAATTGCCACAGTGATTTTGCCCTTGGTCATGTTAGAAATAATATGTTCGATTAACTCAAAACAAGCCGTGGTGGTGTTTCGTTTAGGTGAAAACCCATGTTGACTCGGGGAATGAGCTCAAGGCTTCACAATCCAACACAAATGTTTCCAAATCAGCAGTTCATCGAGCAGTAACAGGATGTGGCTACATTAAAAACTGCAAACGCAAAACAACAACTCCTATAAAATAGCATCATAAGAACAAGAGTGGAATGGGGCAAGTTCTCATATCTCGTGGAATTCAATATGGACGGACGAAAAGAGGTTTAACTCGAAGGATGGAGTCATTATAGGCACGAATTAAGGAAAGAAGAACGACTGTTTTCTAAATGGCAACAAGGAGGAAAGGCCCCAATTGCATTCAGGTAGGATGACGGCTGTTGCATATCAATGAATGCTTGAAGAGGATATTCTGCCATTTTCGGTTAAATTAGGTGGAGCGTTTTTCATATTGCAGCCAGATACTGTACCTGTTCAAAATGCAACATCCACTTTGGATTCTCCGGACCTCAATCCCATGTGGGGTGTTCTTTCTAACAAACGTTTACCAGACGACCTAAACAAGCAATAGTATGGGACAAAATTGAGATATCCAGTTTACAAAGATTGATTAAATTTATGCCAGACAGATGTATAAAAGTGTTGCAAAATAACATTTTACTGGTGACTATCATTCTGGGACGAGCAAACTGTCATTTTCAATACAATACACTAGGTTTCTGACCCTATAAATTGGCCCAAATTCTTCGCTTTTCTTAAGTTATATAAATTGCTACTTTGAGCTTAGCATTAAAGAGCAATGACCTCGTTACAGCTACTGGTTTTTAACTGTTTGCATATGCATGCGCATAATGGAAAGTGCTAACTGCATTACAGGAGGCGTGTTTTTTTAAAATACCGTTTTGATATTAAAAAGACAAGGACAATTTTACACCTTTATTAAGTACCGAAAGGTGCTTTATGCTATCAGTGTGGGGAAACGTGTCTGTCCGTCTGTCTGTCTGTCTGTCTGTAACTCAAACTCCTCCGAGGTTATGAAAGATTTTCAAAATCTGTTTTCGTCAGTCGATGAATATGGTTCATGGCACGAACCAGTTACAAATATTATCTAAATCGGTTCATTGGCACGTGCACAAATGGTACCTCTATTTTCTCGCCCAGCAATTTTCAATGGGAAGAAATATTGAGTAATATATCAAACAAATCGTAATGACGAGATAGATGCGGTTATTCATTACTATTTTCGTCAGTCGATGAATATGGTACATGCCATGAAAATATCATAAATTTTATCTAAATCGGTTCATTAGCACGTCCACAAATGGTACCATCACGACCCCACCTAGCAATTTTCAATGGCCAGATATATTAAGTAATATGTCAAACAAATCTTAATGACGAGATACAAGCGAATATAAATTACTATTTCGGCCAATAAATATGGTGCAGGAAATGAACCATTTTGAAAATTGTTGCAATCGAAACATTGGCACGTGCACTAATGGTACCTTTATGACACCTTCAAAAATTTTCAATGATAAGATATGGCATGTAATATATCAAACAAATTGTGATGATGTATCATAAATGAATATCACGTAAAAGTAATGATAGTCCAATTTGGTTTCAAGGAACCTGGTTTAGTGGACCATTCGGGTTTAGTGGAACCATTATGGTTCATTGGAACTTTCAATACCAAAATATGGCATGTAATATATCAAACGATTTGGAATAAGGTGCCATGAATGATTATAACGTAAAATTCATGATAATCCAAATTGGTTTCAAGGAACCTGGTTTAGTGGAACCATGATGAGTCATTGGAACTTTCAATGCTAAAATATGGCATGTAATATATCAAACGACTTGGAATGATGTGTCATGAATGAATATGACGTAAAATTAATGATAGTCCAAATTGGTTTCAAGGAACCTGGTTTTTGAACCATTATGGTTCATTGGAACTTTCAATGCTAAAATATGGCATGTAATATATCAAACGACTTGGAACGAGGTGTCATGAATGAATATAACATAAAATTAATGATAGTCCAAATTGGTTTCAAGGAACCTGGTTTAGTGGAACCATTATGGTTCATTGGACCTTTCACTGCTAAAATATGGCATGTAATATATCAAACAACTTGGAATGATGTGTCAAGAATGAATGTAACGTAAAATTAACGATAGTCGAAATTATTTCAAAGGTACGGGGTTTAATGGTATCATAATGGTCCATTAGAAACTTCCAATGTTAATATAGGGCGGTTTAAAAATATAGTTCCGCGAATGGTTTAGTTTAACCTTTCGGTACTTGGTTATGACATTCCTTAATGGTTTATTTTTTATATGAAAGTCTAAACCTTAATCTACTTGTGAACATAATTTCCAGCTTTATAAAGGCTTTATCGTATCGTACGGCCAGCTTCTGAATTCCAGTCTCATAGAAATCGACCGCCTGACTTGCTAACCACTCCAGGACGGCCGTTTTGACGTCGTCATCGTCGTGGTAGTCCTGACCGCCAAGGTGCTTCTTTAAGTGCAAAAAACTAATGGTAATCACTGGGCGCTAGATCAGCGCTATACAGAGGGTGATAAAGTGGTTCCCAGCCAAATGACACGATGAGATCTTGGGTTCGACGACTTACGTGTGGTTGAGCATTTTCGAAAGCAAAACGGTCATATCTTTTTCTCCATAGATTTCACTAATCTGCCGATGAATTTCAGCCGCTTTTACGTCTCTTGCATTTAAGAAACGAATAACAGCGCGTATGGGATTTTCAATGAGGATTTAATTCAGAAGCTAGTCGTACGAAACGATAAGTGTCTCAATATAGGTAGAAATTATGTTGAAAAGTAGATTAAGGTCCACGCTTTCATTTAAACATTAAGGTGTTAAAAACTGTCCTTGTTTTTTTAACAGTACTTACAAGCCTCACACATGTAATTTAAAATCGTGCTGTGAATCTGCATTTTAAAATTTCCATACGAAATAACTGCTTTATACAGGGTAGGGACATATTAATATGAACACCTCTCCTCGAACATGTTGGAACGTCCCATGGTATGCACATGAAAAAATCATTAGCAGACATGTAGTAGCATCCGTTGACACAGCAATTGTCGTCGTCATGGGCAGAGCAAGTGACCTGTCGGACCTCCAAAAGTGATGATCATTGGTATCGGGAAAAGGGGGGCAGTCTTTCAGAAACGGCCACCTTTGTGAACTGCTCTAGGGCTGCCGTTGTGAAGGTGTACCGCGACTGGACGAACCAGACAGTTTCGAGCAACCGAAGAGGTAACTGTGGACCCCACGGGCCATCGATCCTAGAGGCGAGCGTGCCACTGTTGAGCAACTGACACAGCAAATGAACTGTGGGGCCACTAGGCGTGTCAGCACCAAGACAGTGCAACAATCCCTCTTGAGGTTGGGGCTCCCGAGCAAGCGTATGATAACAGCACCCATGTTAACGCCTGTACATTGCCGAAAACGCCTCCAATTCGCAATGGAATATCACCACTGGACCTCGGCCAAGTGGCAAAGGCGTGCTTTCTCTGACGAGTAGCGGTTTCTAGTGAAAAGAGTGGACGGACGGTGGAGAATTCGCCGGGAAACATCTTAGAACATGTATCCCGGCACCATCGTTGGCAGACGTCGGCTGGTGAGGGAGTTGTGACTGTTTGGGGGATCTTTTCGTGTTATGGTCTGAGTCCACTGATACCGCTGGAGGGTACACTGAATGCTGTTCGTTACCTGAGGATCGTCGCAGACCAGGTAAACCAGTTTTTTTTTCAGGGTGATATCGACAGTGTTTTCTCAGAATGATGGCACCTTTACTGCCATACTGCCAAAGTTGTCCACGACTGGTTCGAGGAGCATGAGGATGAATTCAAGCCACTCCCATGGCCAGCAAACTCCCCGGAATTCAATCCCATTGAACATTTGAGGGACCATCTCGATCGTCATGTCCGCAAGCTGGCCCCTCCACCACGCACGGTGATGGAATTACGGGATGCACTGATCGCCGAATGGTCCCAGATACCTGCAAGCACTTCCGAGGACTTACTGAGTCTGCCAAGTCGACTAGCTGCTGTGCTTGCCGCCAAAGGTGGATAATCCGGACACTAGCAGATGGTCATATTAATGTGTCCCGACACTGTAGATATTCAAGGTAAGTAAGTACTTTTTGTATACATTGAATATACTATCAGACTATTTTGTTTTTCATAATTTTACAAAAATAAAAAGTGTTGAATTTATATTTTAATTTTAGCATTTAAATATGATATATTGTTTCAGTTAAAAAAAAAACTGGTGACGTTTGGCGACCGCCCTTATTTATATAATGAAATTAAGTAATGAAGACCGGGACAGGTTACAAACTCTTTTATTATTATTTTTGTATTTTAGTAATAAATTTATCTACTCAATTTTCATATCCATTCAATAGTTAAACTTTAAGCAACAGTATAGTGCCTTTAACTTATCTTAAATTTATATTATTTTCAAATTAAAAATATTTTTTAGTAATCTCTCCCGAGTAAACTTACCTTGTAGCCGGGACAGGATTACACAATACTTAAGGGAATTAAAATTTCGCATACATGACCTTCAAAGCATGAGGAAAATCACTGTCTACCTAAGATTTCGAAAAATATTAATTATTGATAAAAGAATCGATATTCATGGTTATGGCAGGGCATATTAATGAGAAATGTCTCATGACCAACAATGCAAATAAAAGTTTGTGCATCAACAGGTATCAACAATGGTCAACACGCAGAGCACCAACACAATGCAAGGCAAAGTTTGTGCAATATAGAATTCAATGCATAGAATTCCTGTTAATCAGGCTTGTCTTAGAAAAGAGAATTCTTAGTACGTAACAATTTCTTGAAAATCTTTAAAAATGATCATAACTGGAGATAATGAGTTAGCAGACAATTGAGAAAGAGTGAAAGACGATAGAGGAAGAACTCCTTTAGCTGCGTGCAAGTAAATAGAAGAATCGGCGACCGCTAGACTACACAAAGTGATGAATGGCCAATTTTTGCTTCAAGACATCGAAAGAAGAAAGGAAATTGCAACAACATCAAGTGTACATCTAAAGTAAGATTACGTGAGTTAAAAATTATTTAGACTAGAAGGCATCCTTGCAGAGTTCCATCCATAGTGAGCCTTTAAAAAATTTTTTTTCGGTAAATCAAGTCCCGGTATATCATCTAGAATGGATTTTTTCAGTGAAGAAGTAAATTCTTGTCTTTCGGATTTTTATTAGAATGGATAGTCCCTTCGCTCTATATTGTAGTAATTGAGTTATTATTTAACCAATTTGGAGGTTTAATTTAGCTTTTTAAGGTTGTTCTGTTTACTTACAAGCGTAAATATCCCGGGCAACGCCGGGTCCTCTGCTAGTCTATATATATAAAAGAAGGATGTTTGTTTGTGGGTTTGTGTGTATTGAATACAAATCTACAGTTTCATTCCAATCTTGATGAAATTTTGCATACTTGACCTTCAAACTATGAGGAAGGTCACTGTCGACCTCAGATTTCGGAAAGATAATGATTAATATTTGCTGGCAGGGCATATTAATGAGAAATATCTCATGACCAACAATGCAAGGCAAAGTTTGTGCAACAATAGGTATCAACAATGGTGTCAACACGCAATGACCAACACTATGCAGGGATCAACAATAATGAAAGGCAAAATTTGTGCAATATACATAAGTTTCAATTTGTAACAATGCATAGAATTCCTGTTATTCAGGCTTTTCTTAGAAAAGAAATTTCTTAGTACTTAACAATTTCTTGAAAATCTTTAAAAATGATCAGTAACTGGAGATAATGGAGAGTTAGCAGACTATTGTGAAAGAGCGGAAAGACGACAGAGCCCGTACAGAGCAAGATCTTCTACGTCAAGAGCAAGAAAAACTTGAATCTATAATAGTTGGTCCCGGTATGTCATCTAGAATTCCTGTTTTTCGTATTTTTCGTAGAATGGATAGTCCCTTTGCTCTGTGTTGTATTGATTTAGTTATTATTTAACCAATTTAGAGTTATAATTTTATTTTTCGAGATGTTCTGTTTATCTACAAGTGTAATTATCCCGGGCAACGCCGGGTACCTCTTCTAGTCGTCTATATATATAAAGAAGGATATTTGTTTGTGGGTTTGTTTTTGGGTTTGTTTTTTATACAAATCTACAGTTTTATTCCGATCTTGATGAAATTTTGCATACTTGACCTTCAAAGCATAAGGAAGGTCACTGTCTACCTCAGATTTCGGAAAAATAATAATTATTGATAAAAAAAATCGATATTCATGGTTATGACAGGGAATATTAATGAGAAATATCTCATGACCAACAATGCAAGGAAAAGTTTGTGCAACAATAGATATCAACAATGGTGTCGATGCGCAATGCACCAACACAAGGCAGGGGTCAACAATAACAATGGGCAACAACGAAATTGCTTCTTAGGTGAAAATACCCAAACTTGAATGAATTTATCGTGCTGAACACGAATATCACTTTGACAACAGATTCATGTGTTGTCCGTTGTCTAGTTTCGTTCGGTTTTTCAGAATCACGGGAACCATCTTCCATCTATAACTATCGGGCATGCTGTGTACATGAAGGAGACGTAGGACAGTCTAAAGCAGCTATTGGAGAGGATTAACTAGAGTAAATATGACTGGTAGATTTGTGCTAATCTGAAGAAAGTGTCTCTGTTGATAGGTTTGCAGCAGAGAGATAGATACAAAGTACTGCTATTTTCTTTGTCTATGGGACAGCAGAGCAATCGATTTGCACTACATCAAGAAAGAATGGCCTGAAAGAGCATCTTTTAAGCTGGAGAAAAGAATGTACAGCACCCACCATTGGCAGAACCACAGAAAATAAACATTCCTCATTTACAAATTACTAAGAAACAATAGCCAATTCAGTTTTTTCTTAGTCATATTCGTGTTCAGCACATTGAATTCATTCAGAAATGACTATTTTCATCTCGGAAGCATGAACTTTTTCAAATTTTGTTGTCCAGTATATATATCTCATGACCACCAATGTAAGGCAAAATTTGTAACAATGCATAGAATTCTTTTTATTCAAGCTTTTCTTAGAAAAGAGAGTTCTTAGTACTTAACAATTTTTTGAAGATCCTTAAAAATGATTAGTAACTGGAGATAATGGAAAGTTAGCAGACTATTAAGAAAGAGTGCAAAGACGACAGAGGAAGCACTCCTTTAGCTCCGTGCTATATTGAGCAAATGGTAGGCAGATCAATAGAAGAATTGGCGATCGCTAGACTACAAAAAGAGATGAATGGTCAAGTTTTGATTCAAGACATCGAGAGAAGAAAGGGAATTGCAACGACATCAAGTGTACATCTAAAGTAAGATTACGTGAGTAAGAACTTATTTAGATTAGCAGTGGTATCCTTGGAGAGGTCCATCCATTGTGAGCCTTTAAAAATGTTTTTTTTTTAAATTTTTATTAAGAATTTTCACCTAGAATGGATTTTTTCAGTGAAGAGATAAATTCCTGTATTTCGGATTTTTCTTAGAATGGATAGTCCCTTCGCTCTATATTGTAGTGATTGGGTTATTTTTTAACCAATTTGGAGGTTTAATTTAGCTTTTTGAGGTTGTTCTGTTTACCTACAAGCGTAATTATCCCAGGCAACGCCGCGTCCTCTGCTAGTTATTAATAATGAGGATAAAATGATGATGCTTTGACAGGACATAAATAATGCAGCGTCTATTGAGGAGGCAAAGGAATCACACGTGTCGCCCTTGAGCTCCCTATTAAACATCAGTCAAAGTATTATCTTCCGGAAAGGAAAGAGAAAGAACGAGTATTGGTCAGAGAAACTCTGCAGCTAAAACAGAAAAGGCTATACGGGCATTGGAAACATCTGAACAACGGGAGTTTCGAATAGAGCAACAGGGTATACGAGCTTCTACGTCAAGTGCAAGGGAAACTTTAAAAAAGATGGATCCAAAGTATCAAGTGATGTTCCCCGGTGGTGAAGATGAACATTGATTTAATCTGAGGGTGATCAAGAAGAGTTTAAATAAAGTCTCGGTATATCATCTAGAATTCCTATTTTTCGGATTTTTCGTAGAATGGGTAGTCCTTTCGCCCTGTGTTATATTGATTATTATTTAACCAATTTGGATTTATAATTTAAATTTTTGAGATTGTTCTGTTTAACTACAAGTATAATTATCCCGGGCAACGCCGGGTGTTCTGCTAGTTAGAAATAAAATTCTAATGAATTCACTTTAATTCAGTGAGTACCAATGAATAAGGATACACACATTTCAAATACAGGATACAAATACAAATATCACTAAATATAAATTTACAGGATATTGTAATTCAGTGATCATGTGCCCACCTCCTACACTTTATGCATTGTATCCACTGTTCTCCAAGTTTTGACTTTTTATATGGCTTCAAACAGTATGTAAATCTGCTCCATGTATTCCTGTGTGACATCGCCATGTTTTGTTTAAAACTAAGCTTCTAACAAGGGGAGGACCAGGTCTGTTAAGCTTGGATTTAAACTGAAATTTAAATATATTGTTACGCACCCCTCCCACTATTAGAGGTCGAGTCAAAAGTAATGGCTGACTCGGGAGGGGAGGTAAGTTTTAGATGAATTCTAGGCGAAGACCATTTACCACAAGTATACATCGCAGTTTATTAAGAGAAAAGAGCGGGAAGAAACGTCAGTACGAATTTGAATGCCACAGACATTGTGCCACCTGCGTCAGCCAGTGAAAGAAATATAGCAGAAAAATTGGTGATACGCGAGCTACTTCGTCACTATTGGAAAAAGGGGACCAGTGCGCGAGCAGCAGCCGCCGAAATTTGCAGGGTGGAAGGTCAGGGTGTGATTAATGAACGGACAGCACGACAGTGGTTCTCCCGCTTTCCGTGTCGGAAGATGCGCCAAGGAGAGGAAGACCCAAAGAAGTGGATGAAGCAGCCCTACGGCAACAAGTGGTGGAAGCCAACCAGGCAGCACCACCCGTGGAGTAGCGGCGGATATCGGGACATCATAAGCGTGTATGGCCCGACATCTGCACGCCATGAGAAAGGTCAACAGGAGCTGCTCAGTTGTGCCCCTGCCGAGTTGTGCTGCGAAGAACATCGCTTAAGTTGCAGGAGCTGGAAGGAATCAAGGTTTTGCTACATCCAACATACAGCCCAGATCTGGCACCTTCCGACTACCATCTCTTTCGGTCCATGGCGCACTTCCTGCGTAGACGGCGCTTCGCCAATATCAGTGAGGTTGAAGACGCCGTGCGTGACTTTTTCGCCCAGAAACCGGAGGAGTGGTTTCGCGAGGGCATGCCAACTGGCTGATCGTTGGATGAAGACCATTGAGCATGATGGACTCTACTCTGAAGAACAGCTTTCGGTGGTACCTGTCTGGTGCCCATTTAAAAGTTTGCGCGGTGTTCAAACACTACTTTTGACTCAACCTTTGTATATGGCAGAGTAACTCATGCTAATGCATGTTTACGAGATATAGCTATTTAAAGTTAGTTATGTAAGTTATTGATGTATATTTATAAATTCATAATGTGACATTCACGTAGTCAACGTGATCATGTGGGTAAATCGGTAGATTCTAATGTTAAAGGTCATGGGTTCAAATCCGCCCCTTTTCCACTTTCGTTTAATTTAATTTTTTTTATATATTGAACAAATTATATATGGAACTAACTTTAATTATTAAAAACATACTTTTATAATTTTTTGCGTATTATATTTCTTTTGAGGAAATTATTTATTTTTCGTAAGTTATTATATACAGAATGGATATAAAAATAACCCCCCCCCCCCTTTTATTTTCGTAACCTAAGCAGATATGTCAATTTTGATAAATCCAATGAATAGGAAGTTGTCGGTAGTCTATACCATGGTGCGCTTTTTACAACCCTAGCGTCAATGAACTTCGGACACCTACAGAATTTTGGATAAGTACAACGAAACTAATTGTAAACAAATGAAATCTTTATTGAGTGCACAGAGCTTTAGTACAACTGTCATATAGCATTTTAACATAAAAATTAAATAAGCAACTTTTTGCAATGTTCCGTTTTCAACACGTTGCAATGAACTTCGTACACCGTACCGTTTATTGCACATTACCACTGAGTGGCGTCACCTTTCCGACGAATGACACTCCGAAGTCGTTGAGGCATGCTGGATACTAGCTTCTGCGTTGTTTCTACTGGAATTTTGTCCCACTCTTCGGAAATACACGCACGCAACTGCTGCAGTGTTCGAGGCTTCCGCTGTCTAACTTTTCGCTTTAAAATGCGCCATACATTTTCAATGGGTGACAGATCTGGGCTGCAGGCAGGCCAGTCAAGCACCCTGAAACGCTGCTATTGTATCCAAGCCTTGGTGTTCCGAGCAGCATGAGGCTTCGCGGTGTCCTGCTGAAAGATGCTTGGTCTTCTATTGAACAACTTTTGGCGGGATGGACGCAGATGCTGTTGAAGAATGTTTATATAGGCAGCCGAGTTAATAGTGCCCTCGCAAAAGTGTAGCGATCCTGTCCCGGCTGCACTCATTCAGCCCCACACCATCAGCGATGCAGGATTCTGAACTTTCCTCTGGTAACAGTCGGGATGATTACTTTCGTGCTTGGTCCTTAGCACCTTGCGACCGTTGTTGCCATACATCACTGCAAAGGTGGACTCGTCGGACCACAGAACACTATTCCACTGGGCAAGGGTCCACTTTAGATGGGTTCTGGCCCATGCTACCCGACGACGCTTAACTACAGTGCTCATAAATGGCTTCCTCTTTGTAGCGTATAAATAATAGTTGCGTCTTCTGATGTAACGGCGGACTGTGCTTTCGGATATGGGTATATGAAAATATTCTCGAGCCCAAACAGTCATTTCACTTATCGGAGCAGCCTGTTTTTCACAATGTAACGTCTAAATACTCGTAGGTCTCTAACATTCAATAATCGCTGCTTACCTGATGCAGTCCCTGGTTCTGTTTTCCCGATTTCTCTGAAACGCTTGATGATCATTAACAGTAGAGAGTGGAACTGTTAATTCATGGGCAATAGCTCGCTGGGATTTGTTATTCTGGAACTGTTGTATAATTGTTTGCCGTATACACGTTTCTACTGGCTTACCACGTCCCATGGCTCAAAACAACACGAATACTGTGCTCCGTCGCGTGGACAGTGCTTTTAAAGCCTGATGCAAAGCATTCTGGTCGTTTCTACAGCCTTCAGGAAAGTTCTATATGCTGACGAAACCTTGTGTACGAAGTTCTTTGAAACCTGTTGACAACGCAATTTTACATAAATTTGAATAAATTATTTCACACCATTAAATCGATTCTAAATCGATGTTGATATTGTTCCATATACTCAGTAAATCTATTTTCATTAGCTGCTATCCTCTGTATGCACTTTTCACTGTGTTTTTAGCCAAATTACTTGGTGTCCGAAGTTTATTGACGCTAGGTTTGTAGTATCCGAAATATGCAAATTAGGACATATTCAAATCCTATCTTAAAAACCGTAAAAGATACATGAAAAATTCCAATTGAAGCCTTGTTCAGCATTGAATTCCGAACAAAACAAAAAAAAAATCCAAAATCCGATGAACGGATCACCAACAATCACATGTTGAATTTATTAGTTACCTTCATATGCACTTCACAAAGACGTTTGAATGTTCAACATGCAAATAAAGAAATTTCCAAAAATTAACATAATAACATTCATTTTCATGAGGAAAAGCAAATAAAAAGCATGTGTCGGCATTCCAAGACAGAACAATTCCAGAATAGCAAGCTAGATTGAGGTAGGCATCCGACGAAAAAATTCGTTGTCACATTAATACATACAAAAGCAAACGATTGATGTATGGAAAGTGTCTGGCAAGGAAGGTCGTTATAAAGGATTTCAATCTTGTTTTTCCTTTATTGTTCGATATTTGTCTACTTTTTGTAGCCACTTCGAAATAAACGAGGCCGGGTGAAGAGGATTCCGAAGCGCCCCTGAAGCAACCAGGAGACTCATAGTACGTATAGCTTCGAGTGTCGGTAACTTTAGTTTGTAACATAGCAGGGTGATTGAATCATATTTTGATGCTCTAAAGGCTGTTCTGAGTAAAACATTGTAGGACGCTTTTAGTCTTTGTAAATTATGTTGAGGTACACCAGCCCACAATACAAAGGTATAATACAAATAGGGGATAATTTTTGTTTCAATGACCACTTTAAGTTCCTTATAAGATAACAGAGATCTCAGTTTTTTCAGGAGATGTCCACGGCTTTTTAGTCCAGTAATAATTTTTTCATATAAAGTATATCTGCCTGATTTTCGAGAGATAGTTAATATTTTTGTTTTGGTAGCATTCAACTTCATACCTCGACTACTGTACTATTTTTCTAGCTAATGAAGATCTTCTCGTACTTTGATCATTATTGTTCCATATTCGTTTTCTTTATATCGTCTGCGTAGCTAGTTATTTGCAACTTAAATTCATGATGGTATAAGGATGAAGTGGCTACCGCAAATAGCAGAGAGCCAATACTATAACCTTATATAATTCGACGTAACGAATCCTGGTAACTCGGAGGATCGCCATCGATGACATTTTTCCTCGTCGTAAAGTAGTCTTGGGCAAAGCGAAGAAAGGGACATCAACTGCGCAGACGTTGAATAGGACAGTTGCTGTGGTTTCCCGTCGTGTTTTGTGTGACTAGTGGGCTAAAAGCAATGGCGCGTCAACTGGATGTCCACTCCAAACTTGAGGTGCGAGCAGCAGTCCGATTTTTATGGGCCAAACGGGTGAATTGCACGGACATTCATCGTGAATTCACTGTGCATATGGAAATTGAGCATCGATGTGATTTTGTTGCACGATAATGCAACACCTGCACGATAACGCAACACCTCACAAGGCCCGCCAAACGTACGAACTGCTGCAGCGATTCAAGTGGGAGGTTTGGCAACATCCTCCATACAGTCCCGACTTAGCGCCATGCAACTTTCATCTTTTCGGTAAGCTCAAAACGGAACACGGAGGAAAAAACTAAAGATCTGAACTGATTGTGTGAGACGCCAATCCTTGCTGCTAAAACTGATACTATGAATAGAAACAACCACATTCACAACATGATTCCACGCTCTGTGACTGAAACTACTCTATTGAAACGTTTACATGTTGATGAGAGATGCTGATGAGGCTGTAAACAGTTTCTTAACTCTCTCAATCCATCTATTAAGTGTTTTTTAATATAGACAGAAATAAATCAATACTCATAGCCTTTCTTTGATATTTTGAAATGTTAAGGATGCAATGTCGAATTTTCCTGGATGAACCCAATTAGACACAAAATTCCAGTGCGAGCATTTATAAGAACTTACATTATTAAGCCTTTTTCGTTTATATTCAAATTCTGATTTTACAAAATTTCAAAATTTCAAAAAAACAAACAGCCCGAGCAACGCCGGGCAAATCAGCTAGTTTATGTATAAACCTTTACTTACTTACTTACTTTTCAAACCCGCTTATCCGTTAGGGTCGCGGGGGCAGCAGCCCTATGGAGGATCTCCAGCGATCGCGATCTTCCGCCATCAGGCGCATGTCCTCCCTGGTAATATCCAAGCGACTCGAACCCAGATTCTCCATGTAGTCTAGCCACCTGGTTCTAGGCCGACCCCTTGGTCTCTTACCCACCAGCTTGGAAAATAACAACTGCCTAGGAAGACTAGTTTGCGGCATCCGTATCAGGTGGCCATACCAGCGCAACTGAGATCTCTCAATGCGGAGAAGTAGCGGCTCAACACCTAAAGATTCCCTTATTGTGCTGCTGTACACTCTATCTAGTAGGGTAACACCTGCCACACCTCTCAGGAATCTCATTTCGGCCGCTTGTACCCGCGATCGCACTCTTTCGGTCATTACCCAAGCCTCATGACCATAGGTGAGAATGGGGACAAAGATAGATTTGAAGACGGAGAGCTTGGCTTTGTTACCCAGCTCTCGTTTCGTTACCACGGATCGCCACAGTTCACGTCTGACACAGCTTGCTGCACCGATCCGAGCATCCAATTCTTTCTCCTGCCGTCCATCACTCGTGAATGCAATCCCGAGATACTTGAACTTCTCCACCTGTCTCAATGAGGCTCCCCTAACATGGAGAGCGCACTGAGCAGGCTGTCTTGAAAGAACCAGAACTTCGGTTTTAGCCACACTGATCTTCATCCCAGCTTCTTCACATTTGGCTGCAAACCGGTCTAGTGCATGCTGAAGGTTCGTGCGAGAAGACCCAAGCAGGACAAGGTCGTCCGCAAAGAGCATCCTCTCCACCAGGCAGTCGCCCACACAAACACGCTCATCGCCTCGGCTGCCCCTGTCTATCCAGTCCATAAAGATAATGAACAAGATGGGCGACAGTACGCACCCTTGGCGGAGTCCAACACCCACGGTGAACGGTCTTGACTTAATGCCATTTATCCGGACACACATCTCAGAGCTTTCGTACAGAGACATGATAGCAACCAGTAATTGCCCATCCACTCCATACTCTTGCAACACTTGCCAGAGCTTCTCCCGAGGAACCCTGTCATATGCTTTTTCGAGGTCCACAAAGTAAGCGTAGACCTCTTTTGCATACTCCCAGGATTTCTCAAAGATTTGCCTTAGAGCAAAGATCTATATACCTTTACAAGTGATGCAATCTTGCTTTGAGATGTATATTCATCTTGTCACTTGGAGGTGGGCTATGGTTTTCTATTTATTAATCATGGTAGGATAATATTATTGTATGTATCCTGTTCAGAAGATGTTTATTGAATCTTCAAGAATATGGGCAGTTGGAAGTCTGAACAACTCTAGTTTTAAGGCCTGTTAGCAGATCTTATTCCCTGCGTAGCAATTGTTTTGTGAACGGAAAAGTTTTTCCGAGGCCAACGACAAAGACAGGCCTTGAAGCGGAAAAGTCACCTGATCATCTGGGTCCGAACAACAATCCAATCTTCACTGTCTCCATCTTGGATGTAAACAGTGAGTATTTACAATGAAGATTGGATTGTTGTTCGGACCCAGATGGTCAGGTAACTTTTCCGCTTCGAGGCCTGTCTTTTTCGTTGGCTTCGGGTTTTTCCCCCATGACATTTTCCAGTTTAGTGTTTGTCTTTGTTTAAAGAATGTTGTCCAGGGTGACATTTTCGGCTGTGTTTTATTGTAATTTTCCCTTATTTTGTAGTCTGTCGCCCTACTGTTCATTTACAGGTATTGGACATTGAAACTGAAACACCTTCGCAAATAGCACTGGATACCCCCAGGGCTGAATAGAACCTTCTGCTAGGTAATTAATCGTATGCATATCAATGAATCACGTGTCAGAGGTCTTGGTAGTCACTCCAGTAGAAAAGTTCGATAGTAAGCTTCAAATTGTCAGTGCAGAGCGCTATAATGGGAGACATATCCGAATTCAAAAGAGGGCAGATTGTTGGGGCGCGTCTAGCAGGTGCATCTGTGTCCAAAACTGCCACACTTTGTGATGTCTCACGTGCTACAGTATCCAGGGTGATGTGTGCATATGAACAGGATGGACGAACCACGTCCAGGAGGAGCAACTGCAGGGGAAAACGGAAGTTGTCGGAAAGAGACGTCAGGACATTGACCAGGATTGTTGCACGAAAGCGGAAAACCACCGCAGCAGAAATCACCGCAGAAACGAATACACACCTCCAGGAACCTGTGTGCACGAAGACAATCCGTTGTTACCTGCATAAATCCAACATCCATGGCAGGGATGCTGTACCGAAGCCTTTCATCAATAGTACAAATGCCTCCAAGCGGGTTCAGTGGTGCCGGACGCATAAAACCTGGACGTTGGATGACCTCAAACGCGTCATATTCTCGGATGAGTCCAGCTACACTGTCTTCCAAACAACAGGAAGGGTATTCGTCTGGAGGAGCCCCTCTGATGCCTACAACCGAGACTGCTTGGCACCCACAGTCAAACACGGAGGTGGATCAGTAATGGGTGGATCAGTAGTGGTTTGGGGTGCAAACTGTGCAGGACCTCTACCGATCCTTCCCAAGACGTGTTGCTGCTGTGCTGGCTGCCCACGGTGCCCCAACACCTTATTAAATAAAGATTTTGGATTTCTACCAGGTGTTTCAGTTTCAATGTCCAATACCTGTATATTCCTTTTAATTTTGACCAATGCATTTTGTATTTTAAATATTTTAATAAATTCCACAGAGTTACTTTTACAACTCATTGATAAACTAATTCCTTTGATTTGTTTTTCTTTCTCTCAATTTAAAACTAATAAAATACAGTTACTGCGGCCTTAAAACAATGTAAGTTTCTAAATAATTGGAATTATTTTATACAAGCATTTTCGATCACTGGCTAATTTAAAAAGGGATTACCCCCACAGCCGCACTCAAACATAACACTAGCCACATACGTTGAACGAAGAATTTAGGTTATTCTCACAAGCAAGAATAAATTTAGGAAAACTTACAGTTCTCCTGCCGCTACGAAAGAAACAGCCCACGCTGTAGTCGGCGTATGTTCTCCGGACGCAAACTTTCTTCCCAGTACGTCAACTCCAAACACGTAAAATGCGAGCACGTAATCGAAGAGAATAACAACGGTAGAATTTTCGGCTCGCCGTTAACTACGACGATACGTTCCTTTTTTTTTCCGGCACGAAGTCTCTGCTCCCGTGATCTCGGTCTCACCGCTCTGTCGCCTTCTTCAGCTTTCCGTGCCGTTCTCCAAAACTCACAAGGGCCAACCTTTAAAACATCTCCCACAGCGTGTTCTTTCGCCTCCTTTCGTCCCGGAATGTATCTCTCCTCCGCTTTTTCTCGCTCGACTTTTCCTTTCCTTCTCCGTCTGACTCTCCTCCACTTCCAAATCAAATCTCCCGCCTTTCTTTTCTCGTCTTTCATCTGTGAGGCTCTCTGCCGCCAAAATATTCGGGATTTCTTACAGCGGGGTTTATTTCGCTGCAATACTAATTCCAATTTACTTACTTTTCAAGCGTACTACCTTCTTCACTTTATTTAAATTAACTGCAAATATACCCCGTTTACATACCCTCTCTGAATACAAGTAATTACAGCATAGAAAAAGCCGTGACAGTGAAACTTTTTTTCTGTTAGACGAATACAGAATGCTAAAGCTTTTTCGATATTAATAAACATCCTAACTGTGAAATGGTTACTCATTTACCACTGAAATTACACTTTACGTCGTTTTTCTTTCTTTTCTTTAAAATAAATAAAAGAAAGCAAAACAGCATTACAGAAAAAAATACTATAATTCCCTTTGGCTGAGACGTCTGTCCAACACCTCTTAGAGAGAAGGCCTGTGGACAAAAGGTGGATATATTGTTACATTACCATCAAGCAGCCTAATTTAGGATTTATAATTGGTAGAAATATGATTAACAATAGAGCATTTGATTCGCTGCTCTTAAATGCGGAGTCGACCGTACCGTTTTTAAAAATCTCTTTTACGATTTCTGTTATTTGGATTCTGCATGTGTTATCCTATCGCATTTTTCTCGCTGCCATCCTATCACCTGAGTCCTCTTTCTTGCCTTATACAAGCACTTCTTATAATTCATTTCTAAGCTTCCCATCCGTTTCCTTATTGTGTCCTCAGCCAATACCTTCTCTTTTCTCCCTACGTTGTCCATGTATAAGTCGTTTTCTTGTATACATTTTATCATTTTCAGGATAATTCTCTAATATTCTCCTTTCCTTAGAGAATAATCCTCCCTGCATTGTCATACATAGGCTCTATCCGAAATGTCAGTTTTTTTTTCAATTAGGTAGGAATGTAAAATTAAAATGTGTCAAACATGAGTCACGCGAAAATTATGTCGCTTTAAAGTAGGAACTTTGTTCGTGTCATTACATGACGCCATCCTTTTGAAGGATTGTGATTGGCTGGACTTGATCGGCGGCGGCATCATGACACGTCATTACACATTGTTTTGAGGCTAACGACTCCGCCACTGAAAAGTCACCTGATCAAGATTGGTCTAGCAACAATCCAATCATCATTATTTACAACAAACAAAAAACACTGATTTTTAAATTCCAAGATGGAAAAATGAAGGAAAAAAAAAAAAAAGATGAAAAAAACACCGTTGCTAGACTTATCTTGGTCAGGTGACTTTTCAGCGTAGGAACCTGTCTTTCTTGTTAGCCTCGACATTGTTTAATATACAGGGTGTTCAAAAAGTCTGCTAACATGGCAGATATCTCAAAGCTGCCAAGTAGGGGAGATCTAATGAGTGTGATTTATAGCTGCCAAGGATGCCACTGCTAGTCTAAATAATTTCTTACTCACGTAATCTTACCTCAGATGTATACTTAGTGTTGTTACAATTTCCACTCTTCCCTCGATGTGTTGAAACAAAACTTGGCCATTCATCACTTTGTGCAGTCTAGCGGTCGCCGATTCTTCTATTTACTTGCTTCCCATTTGCTTAATACATCACGGAGCTAAAGGCGTGCTTCCTCTGTCGTCTTTCCACTCTTTCTCAATAGTCTGCTAACTCTCCATTATCTCCATTTACTGATCATTTTTAAAGATAATCCAGAAATTGTTAAGTACTAAGAACTCTCTTTTCTAAGAAAAGCCTGAATAACAGGAATTCTATGCATTGTTACAAATTTAAACTTATCCATATTACATCATCATTTTATGTTCATTGTTATAATTCTTGGAAAGATTGCTTTAACATTACATCAACATTCTGTGCTCATTGTTATTGGTGAATTGCGCGTTGATACCATTGTTGATGCGAACACAATGGGCCTATTGTTGCACAAACTTTGCCTTTCATTGTTGGTCATGAGATATATATTGTTGGTTCATGCAGTGTGTTTGTGAATTGCGTGCTGATACCATTGTTGATAGCTATTGTTGTACAAACTTTGCCTTGCATTGTTGGTCATGAGATATTTCTCATTAATATGCCTTGCCATAACCATGAATATCGATTTTTTTATCGATATTTATTATTTTTCCGAAATCTGAGGAAGACAGTGACCTTCCTCATGCTATGAAGGTCATGTATGCGAAATTTTATCAAGATCGGAATAAAACTGTAGATTTGTATAAAAAACGTACAGACAAACAGACCCACCCACCCACAAACATCCTTCTTTATATATATAGATAGACTAGAAGAGGTACCCGGTGTTGTCCGGGATAATTACACTTGCACAAACTTTTCCTTTCATGAGATATTGATTGTTGGTCCATGCAGAGCGTTTGTGAATTGCGTGTTGATACCATTGTTGATACCTATTGTTGTACAAACTTTGCCTTGCATTGTTGGTCATGAGATATTTCTCATTAATATGCCTTGCCAAAACCATGAATATCGATTTTTTATCGATATTTATTATTTTTCCGAAATCTGAGGTAGACAGTGACCTTCTTCATGCTTTGAAGGTCATGTATGCGAAATTTTATCAAGATCGGAATAAAACTGTAGATTTGTATAAAAAACATACACACAGACCCACAGACCCACAGACCCACAAACATCCTTCTTTATATATTTAGAAGATAATGGGATGGGGAATTCATTGCTGCACTCAAATTTGACCTTGACCCCCAAATTTAAGGTCATCCATTTGCTAACTCGAAAACTATTAAAGATAGAGAAAAAATTTTAATTGCTACCTTGTAGAGCAATACCACATTAGCCTAAAAACAATTTCTAATCACACTCTTCCCTTTGAAAGATTTTTAGAAAATGGGCGAGAAAGAGTGTGCTTTCCTTTCCCCTTCCCAATGGTGTGCTTCATTGCAATTCAAATGTGTTAGAAACCTCAGCCAACCTGGCCAGCTCAACCTGAGCTTGAGTGACTCTTTGTTTTTAGGCTAATGTGGTATTGCTCTATATTGCTCTTTATTTTTTGTTGAATGTCCGTATAAATTGGAAACACATCTCATTTTTAACTTATCTAAATTTCAGTTTAGTCCCCTTCCCCTTGTGTCGGTAACATCCTCAACTCCCCCAAGCAAGAAGGTGTTAAGGTTCCACGCTCATACATTGTACGGCAACAACCCATATCTTAATCAGTTTACCCAGGTTCGTAATTAAATGGATAGTCAAGCAGCTCTTGAATGACATCCGTTACCCCCAAACAAAACAACAAATATACAAAAAATATAAGAGAAGTTTATTAAATATTAGCAAAAGAGTAAGATTTCACTTAGATATTTCGACAACCTAAATTTTACAAGTGTTGCTCCAGGTTTTCATTTTATTTACAAACAAAGTGAACTCCAAAAAACACAAAATATTTAATCAAAATAAACCTACCAATCCACATACAAGTGAATAACAAAGGACATGAACCCTTAAATTCAGACAAAACTATACACGTTCAAATTGAATTGAGGATTACGAACCTGGAGCGTTCAAATTATTTTGCTTCTACCTTCATTGTACCCAGATTATAATACTCTTTGCTTTTATTTTGCCATTCGTTGTATTTTATCCAATCATATTACGCCACTGTACCATATTTTCTGTATATAAGGGCGAGAAACTCTAGTGTAGTTTATATCCTTGATAAAGCCGGGAATAAATGGCGAAACTAGTCGGAAACTCTGTTCACCCTTTATTGTTTTGTACAGTCTCTACCAATGTCGTTGATAGAAACAATACCAAAGACACCCATTTTGTTGATCATACCTATTAAAGTTCAAAAGATTTCCTAAAATTCCCTAAAATCTATGTGGGACATTAACCACACAAAATAGCATATGAGATTTTTAACCTCAAAAAAAATGAAATGTTTAACAAAATAATACTTCTTAAGGTACTGTTGAATTTCTGATACTACAAAAATTGACACAAGAAGGACATAAGCCACTTCATTAATAATTTCTCAGTGTCACTGTTTAATATCTGTGACATAAGTCACCATTCCTAAAACATTAGTTTCAAAGAAAAATTCAACAAAAAAAAGGCCTAAGCTACTTACAATGATACAAGTTGCATCACGGAAGGTGTGCCTTCCGGTACCAAAACAAAATATAAAAGATGACAAGCCTCCAAACAGGGCAGCGGACAAGGCGTCATGGTTTCTTTCAACAAAAAAAAAACATTGAATGAAAGATCTAAAAAGAAAAAAATGGAATGTTATTAAAATATATAACACCTCACATACGAGGTCTGTTCAAAAAATACGTAGACTGACGTCATAAAACAAAATATACTTTATTCAGAAGTTACACATATGGGTCCCTTTCAAAGTACTCTCCTCCCCGACGCACACACTTATCCC
>JAHWFO010098819.1:19636-39101 GCA_023313115.1 Rhysida immarginata | reverse complement strand
TAGGGTTAAATTGAACTATCTGACCACGGCGTTTTGCGTTTTTCGCGTTTGTTCATTTCAATTGTTGGCGCGCGTTTTCTTTCCCGTCGATTGTTCAGGAAGCTGCGCTTTTTTCAGATTACGTGACCAAATCTAAAAGTAGTTCCAGTGATGAACGACCCGCCGTATATTGAGAGAGGTTATCTAAGGAAAAAACCACAGATTTAAGGAGAAAAACAAATTTTTAATGTTTTCTCCTTAATCTGTGGAAAAAAACTACCTTTAAATTTAACAAACTTTTACCACTCTCGGCGCTTCGCGCCTCACGTCGGCCCTGCGGGCCTCGTTCAATGAGTCTTATTGGTCACTGTTTTCCGTTACTCGAACGCCTTCGGCGTTCTGTCTACGATGTTCCCCTCCGGGGGTAAATAATTGATATATACCCCAACCTATTTGGTTACAGGGGGCAGTTGATTTCCCCTCGGCCAGGAGGCTAATGATCCGTATTTTTTAGTGGTCACAGAAATGGCTGCCAGAAAGTTACGGGAACTCATTTTATGGTTAAACCTAAGTTAACCCAACCTCAGTTAACCTAACCCAACACCAGAACGCTCAAAAAATGCTGGCTTACCTTTAAGACATGGTTCCTTTCGACAATGGCTAATCATCCAGAAAGCAAAAAGAAAATCAGAAATCCACAAATAGCTCGAAACCACCGCGATAAGCTAATTATGTGTGGTTGCGATGGCAACAGCTACAGCACGACGGGAAAAAACGGCAAAAACACGCCTTCCAACGCCTAAATCCAGAAACAAGCCACTTCACAACCAAAGACAATAAAAGTCCGCTACCAGAAACACCAAATATGTGATATCACTTCGCGCCAAACATAAGAAACACCACAGCCATAAAATCACCCAACAATTGAATTTGAAAGGAGGAAAAAACGCAGGAGCAACAATAGAAACGAAAGGAGAAAAACGCATCGCAAGCTCTGGTCAGATAGTTCAAAACAACCAAAGAGGGTAATTAAAAAGAATTATTATAAAGTTGTAATTAAAAAGATTTATTATAAAGTTAAAATTTTTATTACAATATTTCCCATTTTTTATAATAAATCTTTTTAATTACAACTTTATAATAATTCTTTTTAATTACTATCTTTTCACTTATTAATAAAAAAAAATTGTTTAATTATATTCCTTTTTTTATATTTTGTAAATATAATCATAATCAGTTTAATATAAAAATATGTAAATATACCTTTAATCAATTATAAATAACAATGTACAAATATTCTCTGATTGTAACAATTTGAAATGATCAAACTAATGATGTAAACAATCAACTGATGAAATAATACCTCTCAACAATGTATTTAAACTTATATTCTTATCTTTTACTGAGAGAAGATTTTCAGTTATAACTTTCAAAAAGTTTTTTTTATACCTGAGGAAGGTCTTTGAAAATAAAATGACCGAAAGGCCTCGTATTGTTTATTCCCTTTGTTATTTTGTGATGTCCTTTTTACTATTCTCTTCTTAACTATTATACATCACTTATTTTCCTTCTTAACTTCATTTTTACATTTGAAATATTTTAAATTGAAAATTAAAAAGAAACCAACAAATTTTTAAAATGAACAATAGATATCCACCACACAAAATGTAGAATTTTTTTTAAGAATTTAGTGTTTTTGTGCTGATAGATTTTGAACAATACAAAACATGTTGTTTAAACAATATCTCGCGGCACATCGTTAATTTTTGGTCATTTTTAAATTCAGCTTTCATTTATAAGCCTATCCAGGAATAAATGACATGTACTCTTGGTCTAATACTTCCGTTATTAAACCGAAACCGAATACTTCTAAGGACCTCTTCTATCATCTCCCAAAAAATCTGTACTCAATTCAAAAACACCTTGTATAAATACCATAGTAATGAAATATGTGAGAAACCGATTCAGGGATGCGAATTTTCAACCAAAGGCGTAAAAATCTTTTTTGAATACGAAAGAGTCGTAATAATTCAGCATTAGATACGACTTCCCAAAAAACAATACCATAGCAAAAACATGATTGAATCATAGCAAAGTAAAGAAGGAATAGTATAGAAGAAGGAAGAAAATGTGCAAATATTAGAATTATGTCTACAATACTAGACAAACAAAAGCAATTTGGTCTCCAGTATTTTGTAATTCACATAATTTTATTGCACCCAAATGTCATTACTGAGAAATGGCATCGTTAAACATTTACAGTACAGTCTTGTGCATACTGTACCCTACACACCACATAGCACAATGGACAGTATGGTGCTGCACATTTCATCGGAAATAGGTTTACAGCAAGTGTTCAAAGTGTCGATTCTGTTGTTCCACGCACAAACGACAGCATAGACGCATTGATCTCCGAACATATGCAAGCACATTAGGGTCATCGCTTACGGTTCCTGCGGCAACTGTGATTCGTGCTACGAAATCTTCAATTGTCTCTACTGGAGTTTCATAGACCATACTCTCCATATGGCCCCACAGAAAGAAATCAAGAGGGATGACGTCGGGAGATCTGGACGTCCAAAACATCACGAGCGGCACGGTAGTAATGAGCAGGGGCACCATCATGCATGTACCACATGTTTCAGCGGACAACAAGAGATCTGGAAGTGTGTTGAGTAGAAACTGGCGGTAGTGTTGACCTGTCAATACAGTTGGGAAGATGTATGGTCCAATCAAATAGTCTCCTAAAATCTCTGCCCAAACGTTCACTCCAAAACGATGTTAGTAGATGCGGCGTGTTGTCGCATGCGGATTTACTAAGGACCACTCAAGAGACTGTCTCTTGCGAAGGTAGCTTCATCTGTGAAGAGGATTACTCGTGGGAGAAAGCAACACGTGGCAGGTGATCATCAAGCGGAACGGATGCATGTCATTGTCATGCAGTATTCGCCAGACAGTGCTCTGCGATGTGTTCGAAATTGCTGCCACAGCTTGTGTACTAGTGGATGGATTATCACCGATCTCTTCAAGCACTTGGTCCTCCAGTAGGTCTGTCCAAGCAGGTCTATGGACATTGGTGGTTCCAGTCTCCCTCAGACGTTGTAGTACATGTCGCTGTGGAAAATGTTCTCGATACACCCGTGCAGCAGCACGCCCACTGCACCTTGCTTCTCCGTAGATGAGAACCATATCCACCTCATGCTTTCTGCGGTTTATGGTCGGTCTATTTACCTTCGCAGGTGTCGGGCATCTTCTCGCCTTCTTCGGGAAATCACGCCTTGGATAATGACGGTTTTGATTAACGGATTTCCCTTAGGAAGGCCTTTGTTTTTTGATTAATGTTGGTTGTTGAATGTGAACTGACTATTTTTTGCATATACAGGGTGTTTCAAAATTACACCACCAAACTTGGCAAAACGTTAGTTTCATACACCACAGTTTTCATTATCCCCAGAGGAAGTAGTTCAGACATGTGAGGTCAGGTGACCTGGGTGGCCAGTTAATAGGACCTCCACGACCGTTCCATTTGTTTGGAAATCTTGCATCAAGGTAATCACGTATTTCCCGGGAGAAATGGGGTGGTGCCCCATCATGCTGGTACAACATGTCTCGGCGAACTCTCAGTGGTATGTCTTCCAAGAGTTCTGGTAACACATGCTGAAGAAACATTTGGTACGTATGCCCAGTTAAGGAAGTGTGCATCATGCATGGGCCAATTAATTGTTCATGCACAATTCCACATCAAACGTTAATACTGTAGCGATGTTGATATGCACGGAGTAAACGTGCGTGTGGATACTCATGGGCCCACAGGTGTGCTTTGTGTGAATTAAACATTCCCTCTCGTGGAAACATGGCTTCATCTGTGAATAATATACGTGATGTGAATGTTGGGTCCGTGTGATTTTGTGCTAAATACCACGTTGCAAATGCTTCACGAAGAGGGTAGTCAGTTATCTTCAATGATTTGGAATGGATACAGCAAATTCTCGTGCACAATTCTCCAACCATAAGTGTGGTTCACACCCAGGTTGTGCGCTACTGCACGTACACTTGTTGTTGGGTTATCAGCAACTTGTTGCAGAATCTCGTCCTGTAGCGCTACGTTCCTGTCACGTGGTCGTCCTGCGTTGCCCATGTTCCCGGAGAAAGATCCTGTTTCACGAAGTCGCCGATGCAGATTCGCGAATATTTGATAGTGAGGCACACGTCTGGTGGAGTACCTTTCTTGGTACAGCCTAACTGCAGCTCTCCCATTCCCACTGGATGCTCCATACACGAAATGCATGTCAGCCAATTCTTAATTTGAGTACGTCTGCATGCTGAGACACATGGTTCCAATTGACAACTAAATTTTACAATTGCTTTCTGTACTAAACATGTGTATAATTGCATACTACTGCACTGTCATTTTAGAATAAAACGTTATTAACAAAAGATGTTCACACTGATCCCCTCTGACGTTTTGCCAAGTTTGGTGGTATAATTTTGAAACACCCTGTAGATTTGTGGAATTTTACTCTCAATCCACAAGGGTGGTGTCGAAAACGACAAATGCGTCATAATTTCTTTGTTGCGCATGCTTGACAGTAATTGAGATCTTTCTCCATTTCAGTACCTTTCTTGACATTAGTTGTCTGGTGTGTGATCGTGTCATGCGAGTCTTTTGTCGAATTGCCTTCCGCGTATTATCATTTTTCTGTGTTCATGTTTCCATCGGTTTCGGATGCGACACTGCTTTATGGTTTAGGTTATATTTTTTTCAAATTTGTTGCCCTTTTAAAATGTTTATTCCTTAGAAACCCGACAAATACGATCTCAAAATATTTTCGATGCAAGAAAAGTCGATGTTTGCGGAGGATTTCCTTACGTAGGTAAAAGAAAAAAAAAGCGAAAGTGATTTCCTCTTATCAACACAGTGTATCCTAACTCTTACCGAAGTAATCAAGAACATCATCGGGTACACTGGTGGACAAAAGTTTAGGAAATCGTTGTTTTCCATGTAATTTCAACAGTAGAAACTTAATTTTTATATGAGTTTATATGTAATAACAAACAATAACATGCAAGTGACAAAATAAAGAAAAGTATATTTGCTTATAACTACAAGCATATTGCATGCATCACCCTGGTCAAAAGTTTGGGGTATCATCACAAAATAAAGCAAAACCAGAAAATAAATAGTGAATTAACAAATAATCTGTGCTCCATTTGACCTAACTACGTCTAACAGCCGACCTGGAACTGATTTAAATATACTAAGCATTACATTTGCATTAATTTTCTTCGCTGCATTCTGGATAGCTTTGATCAAAGCATCCTGACAATAATCTCCTTGCTCATGAGGTGCCAAATGTTTTCAATTATGTTCAAGTCAAGAGTAGTGATGTTGTTTTCCTGAAAAAACTTGGAAATGATGCGTGCTTTATGGATAAAGGCGTTCTCCTGTTGCCATATCCAGGGCTTTCTACGAAATTTTTGCTTGCACCATGGTATAAATACATCCTGAAGATCTTGCAAGTACAATACTTATTTCCAAAAAAGTTGGGACAGTGCAAAATATATAGAAAAAACCAAAAGGGATGATGTAACAAAACTTTCTCGCGAATACAAAATAGCAGATACGTTTATGAAATGACATAAATATACTGTGTGCACCAAAACATTTTGTATCGTGGCCGGGACGCTCATTTTGAATGGGGGTGTTGCAACACTTTCCAAAATAGTAGGGACATACGTTGTAGAAAGCGCCGTTAGTAGTGGAACCTTCCGAATTGTTCGGGAATAATCTAGAATGATGACGTCGTACTACATTCCGTATAAATAACAGTTGCCATCCGTCGTTCAGGTAACTTATTCGGAACGATGGGTCGAGGCAAGTCAGTTAGCGAAGATCTTCGTGTTCGAATCATTCAAGAATTTACAAACAACGTTTCTCAGCGTGCAATAGCCAGAAGATTTAACCTGTCATCATCTACAGTACATAACATTATCAAGCGCTACCGAGATAGTGGTGAGATCACAGTTCGGAAAGGCCAAGGTAAAAAACCTATTCTGAATGCTCGAGCTCTTCGGATCCTCCGACATCACTGCGTCACGCATAGGAATGCTGCGATTACGGACATAGCCATGTGGGCCCGCGATTTCTTCGGGAAGCCATTATCGTTGAATACTGTACGCCGGTGCATCCACAAATGCAAACTTAAGTTATACTGTGCACAACGGAAGCCATACATCAACAAACGACAGCAACGTCGCCGTCTGATATGGGCTCGAGCCCATCGCAATTGGTCCCAAGGACGCTGGAAGAACATATTGTGGTCCGATGAATCAACCTTTACGATTGTTTACGGAAATAATGGACGCCGTACACTCCGGACCAAAGACGAAAAGGATATTCCCGTGTGCTACAGGAACCACCGTCTGTCATGGTCTGGGGCTGTATTAGTGGCCATGGAATGGGAGACTTGCACATCTGCAATGGCACCGTCAATGCTGAAGCGTATATACAGATCCTGGAACAAGCTATGGTGCCATCTAAGAGGCGCCTGTTTGGACGACGTCAGTGTATATTTCAACAAGACAACGCCAGACCGCATGCAGCGCGCATAACTTCTGCATGGCTACGTCGGCAGCGCATTCGTATGTTGGATTGGCCCCCTTGCAGCCCGGATCTGTCGCCTATAGAAAACGTTTGGCGTATTATTAAACGAAAACTACGACAGCGACGACCCCGGACAGTTGAACAGCTGAAAACCTATATCCAACAGGAATGGGACAGATTTCCGGTTACGGTGTTAGAAAGATTGGTGTCATCGATGCCCAGAAGATTACAGTGTGTCATCAAGAGGAGAGGTGACGCCACACCGTGGTAAACGCCGTGCTGTCCCAACTTTTTTGGGAGTGTGTTGCACGTGCCAAACAGGAAAACCACCTGTATCTTTCTTTAAGCATATAAGATATGTGATCCCATGCCTAATTTATCGTTTATGTATTGTAATGCGTTGAAATAAACGGCAATACAATAATCCAAACAAATGTGTTGGAGTTCTTCTTATGTGTTGCACTCTCCCAACTTTTTTGGAAATGAGTATTGTACTTGGCTGCAGTTAAGTGCCTTCAACCACCTGGATCTTTAGCTCTCCAGTGCTGCAGACTGCCCCTAATACCATCACACCTCCACCTCCCATTTGACGCTTCACACGTTTAGGTTCAGACGTTTTTGTACCACGATGTTCCACATAACTGCATGTGTTGTCTGGCCCATCAAAACTGAAACGTTTTTCATCGGAAAAAATGACGGTTTCAAAGTTGGTGCTCTCCCGAATATGCTTCTCTGCAAATTGCAGCCTGGCTTGTTGTTGTACTTTTGTTAACGGAATTTTCTTCGCAATTACTTCGTAGGAAAAGATCTGACGTTGAAGTTCTCGTCGTATAGTTCTCCTAGAAACATCTAGTTGGAGCCCGAGTTGGATTCGAGAACTGTTGACCAGGTGGCCTGATGCAATTTCTGCTCTGCAGTAGCGTTTAATGCGCGATTTTTCCCTGCGACTTAGAGCAGAAGGGCGACCCATTTTCTGTTCAAATTTTTGACACTCCGGACAACCGTATTGTAGCCAACATGACACAGTTTAGCCACGACTTTAAAGTTCTTGTGCTCTTCGTACAGTGTCTTAATTTTTTCTCTTTCTGTCTCAGTCAACATTTTGAAGCTTCCTTTACCATCAGCAATGGAAGGAAATCGAATAAAAATTTTTTATCATGATAGAATATCCAAATTTATCGCATATCCCAAACTTTTGACCAGGGGAGTTTAGGTAGTTTGCTTGTAAGTAATAGGCAAATGAACTTTTCCTTACTTTGTTCTTTGTTTGTTATTACATGTAAACTCATATAAAAAATTAAGTTTCTACTGTTGAAATTTCATGGAAAACAACGACTTCCCAAACTTTTGTCCACTTCCCAAACTTTTGTTAAATCATGTGAATTAACAGAGCAGTTATTTAAAACAAGCTAACACTTGTCGGAAGACAGAATACAAAAGATAGAGAAAGATTCCACCAACACTAATCAAGACAAAAAATTCCTGATGACAAATCACGTTTTGCTACTTCTTTTCATCACAAAATATTATCAATATCCACTGATCTTGCCATGACAATGTAATTTGTATAAATTGGATAGTACTTCTATCATGTAGTGTAACATTTGTCCTCATGCCCCATCGGTAAGAGAAATAAAAAAATTAGTTGAGGCATCGTTATCCAATGATAAAAGGGTTTTAGCATCAAAATGTTACGAGCGATTTCGCCAAGTCCATTCTTGCTTGCACATGAGTTCGATACAACGTTTAGCCATTTTTTAAAACTAGGAATGTTTGTGATAGCAATTTTTTTATGCACCAAGGAGTCATTTGCGATTCAGAATTTATTGACAAAATATAAGCTTACTCAAAACAAGGTCTTCTATAACCCCTAAAAGTTTAAACACAGAATTCGTAAATACCTTGTACAGAAGCTTTGGAACGTTCACTATATGCGCAAATATCTTGTATAGACTTGCCTTCTGCTTTTAAGCTCCATATAAATGCAATATTACCTATTCTTAGTTCCGTGTCTCGAGGCTTCAGAATGATTGTTTCCTACTTAACTAGGTTTATACGTTACATTTATTCAAATTAATAAGCAAAGTTAATGCGTTACATATGAACCCATTAACCCCAGTGTCTTTATACGTTTGGCACACTGAACAGATTGTTATTAACAAAAAAGTGTAGCAAAGCTGATAACACTGGTCAACAGCGAAAATCTTTCCGACTTGAAAATAGCTGTTTCTGATTCATTTCATCAAAAAACAAAAACAAACGAAAATTACATTTAAAACTTTCAGTTAGCTCTTGGTTCTCAGATTTAGCCCATTGAAGTTATAAGGATAAATTTTCTCTATGTGACGAACATGGAGAACGATTCAATCAGGACATTTCGCAAGTGGAACGAAGGTATCAGGGAAAATGGAACACTTCTGTGCTTGTAGACTTCTGTTGGACAGTGACAAGAGACAACCCAGAAAAGGAGCACGACAAGCAAAGAGAAGATGTTCACGTGAATAACTCCTTTTATTTGAGTTTAGTGAAGCTATAAAACCAGATTCTAATATCAACTAAACTAATCAATATCTAATGTCACATTCTCGATCCAAAATTAGGGTAGTTTAGCTACAGTAGCGCTCAAAAAATAGTACACTTTATGTTTTATCATTATAACTTCTAAAGTTGTGAATTTTAATTAAAGAATTTGTAATAATATATAGACTGATTAAAAATTTGAATATTAAAAGAAATTCAAACTCTTTAGAGTTAATTAGTATTTGAAGACTCATCCATTATTGATAGAGGTGAGTTCATAAAATAGTACACACTGAGTTTTATGGAGATTTTTCTCATATTCTCTATATTGATGTTGACATTTTACTGTTGCTGGCAATATTTAACATGTCGCTTCGAGTTCATCTGCTATCTTCAATAAAAAAGCACATTATATATGCAATCAACAATGGCAACTCGTACACCTCTGTTTCGGAGCAATTTCAAGTTCCAAAGTCCACGGTGGCAAGAATTTTTGCACGCAAGGATATGTAACTCGTAAGCCAGGATCGGCCGACCAAAATCAACAACTCCACGAGAAGTCTTGATACGGCTGTCTAAGACTGACCCGAAGAAAACTGCAGTTGACCTTAATAACGAAATGGCAACCTTCCATAATGTTAACGTTAGTGTGAGTACCACGAAAAGATGTCTGAGGGATGCAGATTTGTTTGGCAGATGTCCCGTGAAAAAACCTTTGATCTCCAAGAAGAACCGGATAGCCCACCTCAAATTTGCCAAAGATCATCTGAAGTATTGACATCCAAAAAATGGAATAAAGTGCT
The DNA here is from genome assembly GCA_023313115.1 of Rhysida immarginata. Lineage (NCBI taxonomy): Eukaryota > Metazoa > Arthropoda > Chilopoda > Scolopendromorpha > Scolopendridae > Rhysida > Rhysida immarginata. Next base: position 29,195 of record JAHWFO010098819.1, on the reverse strand, counting down.
TTTTAGTGATGAGTCGAAGTTTTTACTATTCGGGTCTGATGGTATCCAGTACGTACGCCGTCCTGCAAACCATAGATTTGATCCAAAATACCAATTACCAACCGTTAAACATGGTGGAAGATCCACTATGGTATGGGGTTGTTTCAGTCATAAAGGGGTAGGCCTGCTGATAAAGACGATGGAATAATGGACAAAATAGTATATAAGAATATCTTAGAGCAACATATGCTTCCTTTTACCAAAGCAAATATGCCTTGTGGATGGATTTATCAGCAAGACAATGATTCCAAACACATCGCCTTGTGTGATCAAAGACTGGTTCAAGTCAAAGAAGGTACGAAATCCCTATTGAGCATATGCGGGAAGAATTAGACTGCAGCTGCAAGTCACAGAAAGCACGAAATTCACTGGAAAAAATTTGAAATTTTACGAAAAGAATGAGAAAAAATTCCAATGGCCAAAATCACTAAACTAATTGATTCAATGCCAGCCCGCTACAAAGCTGTTATTGATGCTAAAGGTTTTGCAACAAAATATTGATCTGCTAACTCTTTTTTCATTGTATTTACTTCATTTTGGGGATTTTTTTTTGCGTGTGTACTATTTTATGATTTTTGTATTTTGGCAGTTTAATGGTGTCCTCGCAAATACAAATAACAGTGACCTTATTTCTAGTTTTTCTTTTGTATATTTATATAGATAATATGTATACAAAGTTTTAGTTATATGTTCTTAATTTTTGAAAGTATTAGAACAATAAACATGAAAGTGTACTATTTTTTGAGCGCTACTGTATGTTTATCATGGAAAATATTCCCAAGTGCATTTTTGTTGAACAGTGTAATTAAGGTATCAATAAAATATGATTTCTACAATCCCAATAAAAAACTATTAAAGACTAGCAAAGGTACCCGGCGTTGCCCGGGATAATTACACTTGGATGAAAACAGAACAATCTCAAAAATTAACTTAAATTTTGCAATATCTTAAAAATAAACACATGAAAATGCTTAGAATTAATACAGGAAAAATTCTTAATGAAAATTCGAAAAAAATCTTTTTAAAAGCTCACAATGGATGGATCGCTTCAATAATTTCTTACTCAGATAATCTTACTTCAGATGTACACTTGATGTTGTTGCAATTTCCACTCTTCTCTCGCTGTGTTGAAGCAAAATTTGGCTTTTCATCACTTTGGGTAGTCTAGCGGTCGCCAATTCTTCTATTTACTTGCTTCCCATTGCTCAATACAGCACAAAGCTAAAGGTTTGCTTTCTCTGTCGTCTTTCCACTCTTTCTCAATAGTCTGCTAACTCTTCATTATCTCCAGCTACTGATCAGTTTTAAAGATTTTCAAGAAATTGTTAAGTACTAAGAACTCTCTTTTCTAAGAAAAACCTGAATAATAGGAATTCTATGCATTGTTACAAATTGAAACTTATCCATATTGCATCATCATTTTATGTTCATTGTTATAATTCTTGGAAAGGATTGCTTTATCATTGCATCATCATTTTGAGCTCATTGTTATTGGTGAATTGCGTGTTGAAACCATTGTTGCAAAAACTTTGTCTTGCATTGTTGGTCATGCGATATTTCTCATTAATATGCCCTGCTATAACCATGAATATCGATTTTTTATCAATAATTATTGTTTTTTCGAAATCTGAAGTAGACAGTGACCTTCCTCATGCTTTGAAGGTCATGTATGCGAAATTTCATCAAGATCGGACTAAAACTGTAGATTTGTATAAAAAACAGACCCACAGACAGACAGACCCACAGACAGACCCACAAACATCCTTCTTTATATATATAGATAGATTAGGGAGTTGTCATGTATAATTCTAATTTGCAGTGCAGGGGAAGGTTTGTGAACAGAAGAGGTGTTCAAAACTGAATAAATAAGAGATGTAATTTAACGTTTATAGCTTGTAACAAATGTCTAATAGTTCAATAAATTAATGTTACACAATTGTCTTCCTAATGCTCTTATATGGTTGAACACGCACATACTCGGATGGCGATAGGCACTCAAACACCCTCGATAACTTGACGGGATGATTCGCAATGCCTTCTATGCTGATACTTTCGGCATTGTCACCATTATAGTCCACATCAATTTTTAATTCCGTATGAGGTAAACTAAGGAACGACACTATTAAAGTAGATAATTAATTATCATTATTTCTACCAAGTGGATCACATTAGCTTATCAGGTATATGGGGCAAACACGTTAAAGATTGACCAACTCCGCTTACACTCGAGGTATTAAGGGCCAAATGGCTCAAGTCATCTACGCTTTAATCGATTCTTAACTTTCACCGACCGTTAATCAATGAAGCTTGGCGTTTGCTAACATAAACCCATTACTATCATTTATATATTCTGCTAAACCCCAAGGCAACATACACCTTAGAGTGGATCCTGGTGCAATCGCTCCTTCAATTTCCATAAAAATGGCCGAGCTTACATAAATGCGTCGACACATATATAATAAACAATTTGTTAAATCGTTAATAGGGCTTGGACTACTCAGTCGAGATATACAGGGTGTTTCAAAATTATGTACAATAAATTTAGTGACATATTCTTCAGGTCAAAAGAAGACGAAAATGTTCTATAGCACTTTGTCTGGAAACGATTTATTTAGGCGATACAGCCAACTAAACCCGTGGCTCCAAATTACAGGAATTGTTCAAAGTGCCCGCCACCAGCTCGCACGCACGCTTCGGCTCGTTGCATGAGCGACCGTCTGATGTCATGGAAGAGTTCGTCGCCAGCATTACGAATGGTTTGGCATGCATTTTCAATTCGTTGTCGCAGATCCATAATGTTAGGAACTTCTGTGCTGTAGACGATCGTTTTCACATAACCCCACAGAAAAAAGTCCAAGGGATTAAGGTCGGGTGATCTTGCAGGCCAGGCTACCGGTTCACCTCGACCTATCCACCGATTCGTGTATGCAGCATTAAGGTGTGAACACACAACATGGCTGAAATGGGCTGGAGCGCCATCATGCATGAACCACATGTTAGATCTTATCAAAAGAGGAACATCTTCCAGTAAGTCTGGCAATGCATTCTGCAGAAACAAAAGATACGTTCGCCCAATCAATCGTGGCGGCAACGCATAAGTTAAGTTAATCGTGGCAATTAAGTTATTTCCGACAATTCCACACCAAATGTTCACGGAGAAACGCTCTTGATGCGCTCGAGCTCTGGTAACATGCGGGTTAGCATCTGCCCAATGGTGCTGGTTGTGAGAATTTACGATTCCTGTCCGGGTGAAAGTTGCTTCGTCCGTGAAAAGTATCTGGCTGAGACAACTAGGGTCTGCAGCATGACGACGTTGTAGAATGCGCCAAACAGATGAGTGCGGAATGTGTACCATGGAAGAAATACGACGGGTGCTTGTCTGTGGTTCATCATGTATGATGTCAATTATCACATCCTCCTCATCCGGAGAATGTGCTACAGGCCGCCCTTGTCCTGTTTGACGGCCAAAGGAACCACGCTCCCTCAAATGTCTGTCGACAGATACAAATGTTCGGTTATTTGGCAAACGTCTATTCGGAAAGCGTTCTTGGTAGAGTCTTCTTGCTTCCACAGCACATCCGTCCGCAAGACCATACATTACGTGCATGTCAGTGTATTCTGCACTGGAATACGTGTACATGACTTTTTTTTACGTAAATCGTAATGCGTATGTCAAATTGATTTCCTAGTGGATGTACAGTAGTGAAACTACAGTAATGGAAACAACCGTACACAACTAATGGAACAACCCTAAAGTAGGTTTAAATGGAACAAACCACTCAACCTAGTGTTAGGTCGAAACGCTGGAACTGCTAAAATATCGTCCGCTAACTACCGTGCTTCCCTACTCTATCATATTGGATTACTCGCAAACAAATCGTTTCCAGACAAAGTGCTACAGAACATTTTCGTCTTCTTTTGACCTGAAGAATATGTCACTAAATTTATTGTACATAATTTTGAAACACCCTGTATAAGGAGCGGTCAAAAAAGAAACGAGCCGTAGTGTGGAATGTGCAAACCGATGACAGAATGATATCGTTGCGTGTGTAACAAAGAGTGGTTCCGATAAGATCTATTCTGCATACTCTTGAGTTTGTTGATTAGGCAAAGTTTGCTTATGTCGTTTGTGTTTTTGTACACATTTCCATAACTCAAAACTTTTTGATCTTTTTTCCATAATGTTGGCTCGTTTAGCTTGTCTGATTTCTTTTTTGTACAGTGTATTGACCTGTTTTAAATGGTGTTTGTTGACAGGTATGGGATCGGTGATAAAGGTCCGATAAGCGAGTTTCTTGTCTCTCCAATACTGTAGTATTTTTTGAGTCCACCATGGCTGTCGCGCCTTCTTAACGAGCGAGGTTTTATGTTTCAATCCCGCTTCAAGCAGGGCCACATGTATGTCGGAGGTCAATATTTGCAAAGAATATTGGTGTCCTGGGTATTAAAGTAGTTGGACCAATCCAAGTTAGTATTAAATTCTTGAATTTAATGCAGTCTACATGTACTTTGGTACAGTCAAAATAATTTTTGATAGTTTTTTTTTGTAGCACATGCGGTATCAGCTCCTTGATAGTAACAGTTATGGCCTGGTGATCACACTTCGGTATCATGAATTCATACATGATAGAGTAGTCAATCCAGTGGTCTGGGAGAAACATCTGGTCAATTTTGAGTTGGTTGACCTTGTAATTCTTGTTGGCGAATTAAGTATTGGAGAAGTATTAAGCATTTGACAAAGATCTCTAATGGCCTTGGTGTTATAAGAGTTCATAGCAAAATCAACATTGAAGTCTCCTATGATCACGTTATTAACGTGTTGCTGAGATTTTCCAATTACAGATAGTAATTGATCTATCGAAACATAAGTCGGTCGATACAGCGCTAAAACGTTAAACTGTAGACTTTTGGTTTGCAACTTAGATAAATGTATTCCATACCAGTTACTGACTGTTGCTCAATGATACGAATGTTCCAGCCCTCCTGTCGTAGGTCTGCCTTGCCTTATGATGTAATAGTTTCTGAGTTGCATTAGATTGTGATTGTGATATTCAGTGAGCCATGTCTCCGTTATTATGCATAGATCAGGTTAGATGGATGTGTATTCAGCCAAAGTGTTATGTCATCTAACTTGTTTACGACGGAGCGAGCGTTTAAATATGCGATTTTCAAAGATCTACTACGATTACTTTGACGTCTGTCAGATTTGTTTGTTTCAATTTGGCATAAAAATTATCGCACCTTGAACTTGGGAATAATATTCTTTAAATGTTCTAGGGTAATGTTAAGAGCAATTCAATCATGCAATAATGCTCTATAACACATTCTCAAAAATCTTGCAAGAAGCCACCTGTTATGGACTGGCAAACGGGAAAATACCCTCGGTCGTACAGTGAGAAAAAAAATATCCATCCACCCTGTTTTTTTTGCTGAAAACCAATTTAAATAAGCTAAATATTAAATCCTGTAGGACTATTGCTTCACAGAAACCAGTTTTTCAATCATGGAAAGTGAGAGATTGAAAAACAAAAAGAAATCAAGTGAATATTCACTTGATATTCGAGCAAGAGTAATATGTAGCTTTCAAGATGGAAAAAGCCAAAGAGCAATTGCAAATGAAGAGGAAATGAAAAATCGCCGTCCTAAATTAACGCAGAAGCTCAAGGAACTCTTGACTAAGACTTGGACAGAAATTGAACCTACAACAACAACAAAATTAGTTGCATCTATGCACAAGCGCTGTTTGGCAGTAATGAGGGCCAAGGGAGGCCCAACAAAGTATTAAATTTTGTGTAAAAAACTAATTTCAACCTGAAAATTCAATTGGATGGATAATTTTTTTGCATTAAAATTTGGATGACTTTTGTTTTGTTTACTTTTCTAAAAAAGTTTGTTAATATATTTTTCATAGTTTATTTGCATATGTTCCTCACATGTTGATAATATGTGATAATAATGATAATATGTTTGAACATTTTTGCTTTGCTTTGTTTCCCAAATAATGGAGTGGATGGATATTTTGCTTGCTCACTGTATGTTTATGATTAAATTCATTCACCTCTGGGAGCACTTCTCTACTCAAGTTATAGTTAATTTCTTTTAACCAGGTAATATTTTCGTGACATAAATGTCCAAGTAGTTGTCCCTCCAGAATAAAAATAGAAGAGTATAGAAAATTATTACCGTGCATTGTAGAACACAGCCTTTTTCTTGCTGGTAAATTTCCTCCACTTCACAGCTGCCGGTTGCGGTTGAATTGTTTCTCTCGTCAGTTCATTTTCTACTCCCCGGTTTCCTTTAAATGAGCAAACGAAAGAAATGATATTAGGCTCCGAACTTTCTCGGCAACGGAATAAAACCTTACTGTTATCTCTCGGGCTACTACGAAACAGGCTGCTAACAACGGTTGCCGTACTTTTATCGCAGTTCTTTGCGGACTCCTCGCTCTTTTCCCGCTTCATTTGTCTTCGCCACATTAATGCTCCTTTCGATATATTTTCTCTAGAGCTCGGCTTCTTTGCTTCCTTTCACCGTACCGAATTTTACTATTTTTCCTATCCCACCGATCTCCCCTCTCGCTCTCTTGCGCTCTTCTCGCGACGGTTCCATTTAAGCTGTCGCGGGGAGGGCTTCTTCTCTTGTCTGCTTCTAGGCGGATTAAATTTTACATTTCTACTCCCCTGTCTTCTCTTTCCTTCCGAGTCCCGTGGCCAATCTATCTATATATATAAAGAAGGATGTTTGTGGGTCTGTGCGACTGTGGATCTGTGGGTCTGTGGATCTGTGTGTACGTTTTTTATACAAATCTACAGTTTTATTCCGATCTTGATAAAATTTCGCATACATGACCTTCAAAGCATGAGGAAGGTCACTGTCTACCTCAGATTTCGGAAAAATAATAAATATCAATAAAAAATCGATATTCATGGTTATGGCAAGGCATTTTAATGAGAAATATCTCATGACCAACAATGCAAGGCAAAGTTTGTACAACAATAGGTATCAACAATGGTATCAACACGCAATTCACAAACGCTCTGCAAGAACCAACAATCAATATCTCATGACTAACAATGAAAGGAAAAGATTGTGCAAGTGTAATTATCCCGGGCAACGCCGGGTACCTCTTCTAGTTTCAAATAAATGCCACTGGCACCATGATGTTTGCTGATTTCTGAATGAATATTCATTAGGTCATTTCAACAACAATCTGTCTCTCCATCATAGGCCTTCCTGACCCCAAGTCATAACGCCTTGCGTTTAAGCCACCATTGTTGGAAAACTTGTAAGAGTTAAAATCTCGAAGCTCAGCAGCAGTAGTGGGTGCTGTAACAATTGACATGTGGAGACGTTATTTAGGTGACTGGGCGCACATTTGTTATATCCACGAGTTTACTTTTCTCATTTCATTCATTAAAATTCTGAAGAATGTGGTGTACGATATTCTGTAAATTCGGAAGAGGAGCTGGTAGCGCGAATTGTGACTGCATGTGACCATGTAAGAGACATTGCAGGGATTTTTAGCCGTGTCAGAAATTCAATGACAAGACGCTCTGACTGCTCATGGTCAACAGTTTGAACAACTTTCGTAATTTTACAAACGCGTCGTATTATGAGAGAGAGAGAGACAATATTATGAGAAAGTCTCAGACAGCAGATTATATATTTTGTTTATGGATTTTTCGAAATCTCTCTTGAAGGGGAGACTTCTTTTAGTTGGTGTTGTAGAATTTCGAGAATGAGTAATTAGCCAGTTTTAGAATTTAGAATTTATTAATGTTAATTGTGCAAATTTAATAATTTATTCACGTTAGGATTGTTTATGGGATCTAAGTTTAGCATTTTTGAAAGATTTAGAACGAATTCAGAGATAGTAAAGAATTAAATAATAGATAATATTTTAAATGTTTTTTCTCTGCTCGATTTTAAGAAGCCCTTAAACGGTGCCAGAATTGCTGTCAACAGCAAGGGGATTGTCAAGGATTCAATTTACACCTTATAGAATAGGGTTGATTTGACTTTTGTTCAAGGACCCAAGAGTATTGGCAGAGTTGGAAAAGTTGTTAGGATCGAATTCGAGACAGGATGTAGGAGGGTAAAAATGTTTTTAAGAACAAACAAAGAGTGAACCTTGAACGATGAAGATCGCCAGATGTGACTAATTGTCACGTGAGTGATAAATTTCAAACAAATTGAGAAATGTTACCAAGTTCTTGATTGGTAGAAGAATCACCTTTTGGTGGTTGTCTAGCGTGTATTCGAACGTTTGATTGGTTAAGAAAACTGGATCTGTTTTGTCAGTAGTTCCAGAGAAAAGAATCGTCAGTAGAAGCTTTGGGTTTTAAGAGAACCGGGTGGGCGGTTGCTTACTCACATTTTTATTATATTCCAATTCGGCCTCTATCTGAAATTTTAAATTAATATTTTTAACTCCTGTTTAAGTTTAGTCTTCTCAATTACTGTTCACACCACGTAATTCTTTGAGTTAGCTCGATGCCGAGGTTTTTTAAGTATACTCCACCTAGCTGAGAACAGCTCCATCAATTTCATAGTTAAGAAAGTTAATATTGGTTTGAGAGAGAAAAACCGGCCCCGAACGGTATATGATTTCATCATGGAAGGAGCCTAGCAGAGAAGCCTACCAGCCACTTCTGAAGAGGAGTCCCCCCTCCAGACGTTTCGACGGAGCCAGAGAGCGAGTACCATCCAAGAGCGGACAGATTCGAGAAGACACGGTAAAAGCCCATTTCCAATTTAATGTCTCAATGGCCATTCTATTCATACTATTCATACTTTTCTTTATTACAATTTCTATTCACTTAAAATGGGAACGGAACATTCTTATTCCTAACATTCTAGTGAGAAAGACAATTACATTTTAGAGTCAAGTTACAATTCAGTTCTTACAAGATTTAATTCTATCACCGCTTTAAGCTTTAATTGCATCAGTCTGATCATTTTGATATCTTACAAAAAGTCTTGCCATTAATTATAATGATGCCAGAAATTTGAGTATTTAAGTTCAGTCAGAAGAAATTATTTCCTTACTGTTAAACCATTTTTGATATAAACGTTCCACAGAACAGTGATTCTATATTTCTATATTTTAATCATTTATATTAAAGAGTTAAGACTTACAAGTCGCTTGAGAATATTTTTTAATCTATAAATTTGATTGTTTTAATTTCCAAAATCTGTTCTTGTCTTAAAGAATTATAATTACATTTATTACAATTATCATAAGTCAATTTTGATACTCTATCATTTGTTTCTGAGGTACAAATTATCTGTTTAATACAATTCAATACAAAGTCTTTCTTTTTACAAATTGAATAATTCTAAAGATTTTATTCTTTAAATTGATATCTACTTGATACATTGTTTTACAAATCATTGATTAAATTTTACTTCTAATTACCTCAAATCCTGTTTTATACACTAGTTGAATGTTCCTGAATAAATATTCTATTTTCTATGTTAAACACTGCCTCGAGTACTTTGATTTTCTCCTCACTTGGCC
>JAHWFO010098819.1:0-19236 GCA_023313115.1 Rhysida immarginata | reverse complement strand
GTCATGAGATATATATTGTTGGTTCATGCAGTGTGTTTGTGAATTGCGTGCTGATACCATTGTTGATACCTATTGTTGTACAAACTTTGCCTTGCATTGTTGGTGATGAGATATTTCTCATTAATATGCCTTGCCATAACCATGAATATCGATTTTTTATCGATATTTATTATTTTTCCGAAATCTGAGGTAGACAGTGACCTTCCTCATGCTTTGAAGGTCATGTATGCGAAATTTTATCAAGATCGGAATAAAACTGTAGATTTGTATAAAAAACATACAAACAGACCCACCCACCCACCCACACACAAACATCCTTCTTTATATATATAGAAGATTACCTCAATTTCTGTTTTATACGGGGTTGTGCATAACCTTTTGCTAGGGGACTGCGACTTGAACCGCAGCGTTGTAGCACACTCTTATGACGCTTCGGCAGAGAGTAGTTCATTGTGCGTCTATTGGTATCAAACAAATATGGCTGGTTTAATAAATGACAGTGAAGAGCAGCGTTTCATGGATAGAGTTCGTGCAAATGCATATCGAGAGGCAATGGAAGCAGGTGCGTCTTTTATTAATCGCAAATGGGTTGCGAACAAGTTAAACCGATCGGATAGATGGGTGACGGACAATAAGCCATGCCGAATTTGCTGAGGGTAGGCCCGAGAAATTATCACAGGAAAGCAAAAACATCATTGCTAATAACAGTGGCAAAAGACGTCGCAGCTGTGTCAACGTTGCACAAGAAATTAAAGCCAAGCGTGGAAAAACAATTTCTCGTTCAACGGTTCAAAGACATCGTCAGCGTGCAAACATCAAGCCATTCCATGTTATTCCGAAACCGATGAAGACCGCATTAAACATCGAAGACCGGCTCTGGTTTTGCGACTACCTGCGGGATTGGGTGGAAGACGACTTCATGCACCTTGCCCCGAGCGACGAGTTCTTTGTGTGGACTATGAGACGTCCGAATTACCAAAACGATAGGATCTGGAGCTTATCGATTACAGATATTTCTGACGATGAACACTATCAAGAGCTGTCCAAGAAGCCTGACTGCATTGGCATCTTCGTGTGTTTCACCGCCAAGCGAATGATGTGGAGATTCAAGGAGCAGGGTGAGTCATGGAATGGTGATTATTTTCGGAATTTGCTAACAAATATGTCTTTCCGTTTCTTCGAGATCCAAACAACACTATCGACCCGCATGAAGTTTGTTTTTTGCACGATAAGGCACCTTGCTTTAAGGCTAATGCAACACAGCAAATCCTAAGAGAAAGTGCTATCGATTTCTTCTCATCAAACGAATGGCCCGGTGCATCCCCTGACCTAAACGTTGCTGAACATTTTGGAGCCGTGTTAAAAGACGCAGTGGAATCTTTAATGATTCAAGAACGTGGTGAAAATCGGTATTCTCGAGACCTTCTAATGGGACACCTGACATCTGTGCTGAAGGACATGGAGTACGATACTGCTCTGTTTGAGACACTCCTCCGCTCCTACCCGAAACGGATGGAAGCAGGTGGTGGCCACACTAAATATTGATGTAATAAAAGCAGAAATAAACGTACTTTTTGATTATCAACCGCAGAATATTCCACTTAGTTTTGTTTATTTTCCAGACCCCTAGCAAAAGGTTATGCACAACCCTGTACACTAGTTGAATGTTCCCGAATAAATATTCTATTTTATATGTTAAAAAACTGCCTCGAGTACTTTGATTTTCTCCTCACTTGGCCGGGCCTGTTTAAGCGGGAAGAATCTAGTTTGTGTGAATGGGATAAACTTTAAAATTATCATAAACACTTTGTGGAAAGTATAATCCACTGGCGCAGTCCTTTATAAATAATTAATTATTCATTCGACCACTTATTTCCATAATTATCCCCAAGAACCTCACAGTGTGTAGCTGGACTAACATCTACACCTACCTCCACGAGAACATTTTCTCTATCTCAAGGAGTGTTCTGTCGTTGTCGAGCTGCTGAAGAAGTTATTGCCTATGTGGATTTGGTTATCGGAGCAACTATCTTGTAATGTGAACCTAGGTGTTGGTGCAATGTGTCTGCATACCAGTGTTAGTTGCACTGCCCGTGTATCTTGAACTTACCTCTGGCTTATTGGAAGTGGCAATTAAGCAAGTGGAACTATTAGTAGGCTGGATCGTTAAAAGCTGAGTGTATGTCTCCGGACACTGTCCAGGGATTGATGTCTCTAATTAGACGCATTGGAATGGTTTTTAATGCAAAACACCCCATTCACTTGTTATTGATTATTGGCTTCACAGCCATGCTTCTCATCTTTCTCCACGCTAAGAGTGGTAAACAAGTGACACTAGCTACATTCAAAAACTCCGTGCTAGTCGTGTTAAGCGTGTCGTGTTAAGCTATAGCACGATCCGTGCTGAGTTAATTTTTGAATGTGCTCGTGTTGTCTGTGCTCTCGAGCACGATTTGTGCTGCCACTTGAGTTGAGACAACACAATATTCATCGAGCTCCATTGTTAAAATGAAGCTAAAGTTTCTAGCTCCCAATAGGGCGGGAACTCTATTGAAAAGTGGCGGTGCATGTACATTCAGCCCAAAAACGCCTGCAGCGCCGCCCTATCGACAGACAGAAATTTTACTTTCATTTTCAGTTTCAATGATAAACCTCTATCGCAGGTCACGGTCGGCCCTGATTCGATCTATGCGGCACCTGGCGCGATCTGTTTTCTTTAGCTTCTCGAAACAATGGAAAATGGCCGAAGCTCGATGACCATGAATATCTATAGACCGTGGTTGAGACCGATCAGGCAGAGTATTGTTAGGGGTGGCCGTGGCCTGGTTGTCTCGTCGGTTGGCTTGCTAATCGATGGAGTTCAGCAACTTCAGGCGCGGCCAGCTGCTGGCTGGGTGACGGCCAGGGCTTGAGGGCCACTGCTGGCGGGATAGCTATTTGGGGCACGGCTGTTGGAGGACTTTAGTCTGACCCATTTGCCAAGTGACTATAGCTGGTTTTCCAGCAGTTGGTGATAGCCACTGGTTTGTTTGTCCGCCAGCAGCTCTTCCATCATGAAACCCCCCGTGCTTCAGGGGGCACGTTAAGCCGTCGGTCCCGGCTGCTTCGTGATAATCTACCCTCTGTACTAGAGAGATAGAGTATTGTTACATCACCTACGGTAGAGTAATTGTTGATCATATTTCTGTCAATAATAAGCACGAAATTGTCCCTACCGTAGGTGATGTAACAATGTATGATTTTTCCGTGAGCAGGCTTTCTCTCTAGGCGGTTGTCTGCCTGAAACAACAATGGAAATCAGCTAAATGAACAGATCGATAGCATCCAGTAAGTCGTGTCCTAATTATCGTGGTTACAATTTTCCCACCAGATGGAGATAGTGGAGCTATTAGCGATAGGCACTTTACTTTCGACCCAATCTTCTCCGATTATCAAAAATAACTTTTCTGCTTTCCATAACCGATGTTCTTGAACAAATAGAGTTCCTTCTACACTAATTAATCATGGGATGATGGCGCAATTAATTCGTATAACTATAAAATATTCAGGGAAGCGGCGTTTTTCCGCCATTACAGCTTTTCATGAGAGAGATGAGGTATGCCACAATGAGCATGCGCGCCAATATCCTGCTAGAGAGCTAACACGAACCACAGCCTACATGATTAGAGAAGGCTGTATACGAACACGGACGAAAATACCCCGTGCTCCGTGTTAGGCGTTTTGCAACACGGGACACGGTTCGTGCAGGAAGTGACATCAGATTTGGAGCAACACGACACGCTTAACACGACTAGCACGGAGTTTTTGAATGTAGTTTGTGATCACTTGCACGTGTATGATTTGCATTGTTTTAGAGCTAACAATGTCCCTTAATGTATTCCCACCATTACGGATTTTCATGAGAGATGAAGAATGCCACAATGAGCATGCGCGCCAATATCGTGCTGGAGAACTAACACGAACACGGACGTAAAAAGCCCATGCTCCGTGCTAGGCGTTTTGCAATACGGGACACGGTTCGTGCAGGAAGTGACATCAGATTTTAGCAACACGACACGCTTAACACGACTAACACGGAGTTTTTGAATGTAGCTAGTGTTTGAAAGTGATTTTTTTACGAATTTGAAAAATATAAAGAAACCTTTTTTTGTTTGTTTATCAATAATTGAAATAACAGTAAAAACTGAGCAATACTCTATATGTTCTCATATGTCAAAATTTGCATCATGCGGGCCCATGACAACTGCATCACGCGAGTTCCTCACCCAAACAAATAAGGAAGGTCTACATTTGAACTCCCGTCTACCGGCAAAATGCCGGGTGGGCAAGAAATAACGTGAGGTGTTCAGAGCTCGCTAGCGGGAATTCTATTAAGCCAAATGCAGTACATTTTGGTGTATACTTAGTGAAACATGCAGTTTCGATTTCTGCAAAAAAAAAAATAGTACCAAAAGTCGCCATAGACAAAAGTCGCCATAGGGCGCCTATTTCAAGAAAACAATGAATACCTAATTGTCAAATGAACAAATACCGTACAAACCAACTTTAGTAACAACAATAAACAATGTTTTATTTTTAATTCCAAATGTGTTTCAATATGACCACCAGTGCGGTACATGACATTTTCTACGGCAGCTCGCAGCATATCTGCATTAATTAGTCTGATATGTAACGTTATTTGATCCTTTAAGGTTGAGAGGTCAGGAACATGTGCTTGATACACAAGGCGTTTCAAATATCCCCATAACCAAAAATCACAAGGGTTGAGATCAGGCGACCTGGGTGGCCATACCGTGGGAAATGCACGACTAATTATTCTGTTGTCTGAAGAACGTTCTCGCAAGATCTGCTGCACCTGACGTCCGATGTGCGGTGGCGCACCATCCTGCATAAAAATGGTAGAATCCAGACAACCCTTTTCCTGCAATCGTGGTATCACAAAATTCTCAAGCATATCGGCATACCTGGCAGAATTGACGAAACAAGTCACCGGTCCACGGGGACGGATTTCTTCAGAAAAGTACGGGCCGATGATGAAAGAAGCAGTAAAGCCGCACCATACTGTTAGTTTCGGTGAATGCACAGGAGTTGGCAGACACACTTGTGGATTTGATGCAGCCCAAATACGGCAGTTGTGGGTATTGATATCACCATTCAAATAAAGATGTGCCTCATCACTCCATAAAATTTGCCATGGCCATGCATCATCCACTTCCATACGTGCTAAAAATCTCAACGAAAAGTCAGTTCGGGTACGTTCATCTCCAGGAAGCAATTGTTGAGCAGGTGTGAGTTTATAGGGATAAAATGTCAATATCTTATGCAATATTTTCCTCACCGTCGAATATGGGATATCTGTTTGGCGTGCTATTGCGTGTGCACTGCTGGTACCCTGCACAGTAGTCATCTCCTGTTCCACAACAGCAGTTGCAACTTCTTCAACGTGTTGCTGCCTGATTCGTTTGCGTCCCTAGAGTTCCGGTAGATTCAAATCGTTCAATCATTTTCCGTAAGTTAGTTATGCTCATCGGTCCTCTTCGTAACGTTTTCAATCGCCGGAATTGACGAAGGGCAGCACTTGCATTGTCGCTCTTCTGATAAAACAACTTGACTAATAACGCCCGGTCAGGCAGAGTAAGCGTCATCGTCAGGCCATTCGTTCGTGATTGATGGGAAATCCTCAGCCTTGCCTTTTATTGTCATGATTGCTCAACACGGAACGCGCTTATGCAAATGTATTAATTGTTTTCTTGAAATAAGCGCCTCCTATATACTATTTGGTACTATTTTTTTTATTTTTTTTGCAGAAATCGAAACTGCATGTTCCACTAAGTATATACACCAAAATGTACTGCATTTGGCCTAATAGAATTCCCGCTAGCAAGCTCTGAACACCTCACGTTATTTCTTTCCCATCCGGTATATTCCAGGAAGGTCTCCTGCTAGCCCTAGAAGTTTATACACAGGTTGAAGCAAATGGTATGCATCAAATAACAATTGGCTATTTAGGATTGCGTCCTTTCATTCTGGATTCGTGTATGCTTTTTAAATTTCGACGCCTTCCAACGTTGCTGTCGTCTTCGTATTATTGGAGAAGTGCAGGACTCTAAGGGTCTCTTCTCTGTTTCCAGTTGGATGAATTTTTTCAATTAGGTGGGTTGCAAAATTAAATTTCTTCTCTCTCTCCCTCTCTCTCTCTCTCTTGTTGAAGCAAGCTGTATGTTCTTAAAAATTGCGATTAAAGTCCCCATGCAATACTGATCACATTGCTGACATAACAACCTTATTTCTGTTTTATCTGGAATATCTCTACTGTATCAATCAATAATTTGCATCCACTTTTAAGATTTGACGCACCTAATACATTGCTGAACAATTGCCATGACGAAAAAAAAACAAACTGTAAAGCGGCTCACGGGTACAAAAACATAAAATAAAATGCCTAAACTAAGAGCAAAACAAACCACAGAATCTCCCAAAAATACAAAAGATTAAAAGATTTTAATTTCATTTGTCACTTTGTATTTACTTGACCAGATTGTAATATTTCAACCAATCAAGACTCTGTATCTCTTAACCAATCACGAAATATACAGCATGAGTCTGAAATCCTGTCACAAACTTTTAGGGGAGGTGGTATGTGAGTCTTAGCAAACAAGTTCACATGAACATGAGGGTCCGAATTTGAACGCTGAGATATGAATAGAAATGAAAATGCCGCCACCGAGATCAATATCTTAATAACTCAGGTTCTATACCATCTAGGATGATGAAATTTGGGGTAATAATAGGGAACATAAAACTGTGTATACCGTTAAAATTTGATCATATTGCAGTGAGTAGTTTCTGAGTTACGCATTCAAAATCGTAACAGTGCTCACATGCGAGTACTAACCAGCACGTGTTATGATGTTGAATGCGTAACTCGGAAACTATTCGTTAGAATTCGATCAAATTTTAACGGTATACAAAATTTTATGTACCCCATTATTACCTCAAATTTCATCATCTTAGATGTTATAAAACCTGAATTATTAAAAGATGTTGAACTTGGTGGCGGCATTTTTATTTCTGTTCATAAGTCAGTTAGCGTTCAAATTCGGGCCCATGTTCAAATGAACTTTTTTGTTTAGAATGACGCATACTATCTCCCCTATAAATTTGTGACAGAGTTTCAGTCTCACCCTGTATATAATTCACTGTTTTTGCATATATCATGGCAGATATCTCAAAGTTGCCAGGTAGGGGGGTTGCATAAATCTGATGAATGTGGTTTATAGGTAATAGGGGGGGGGGGGGGAATACATTGCCGCACTAAAATTGACTTTGACCCCCATATTTAAGATTATCCAGTTGCTTACTCGTTAACTATTAAAGATAGAGAAAAATTTCTAATCACACCCTTCCCCTTAAAAGATAAAGAGTTACTCAAGGTCAATCACTTAATGAGCCTTCCCAGCGCTGTGCTTCACTGCAATTCAAATGTGTTAGAAACCTCAGCCAACTGGCCAGCCCAAGCTGCCCTTGAGTAGCTCTTTCTCTCCCATTTTCTCAAAATCTTTCAAGGGGAGGGGTGTGATTAAAAATTGTTTTTAGACTAATGGGTGTTGCTTTACAGGGTAGCAATTGGAAATTTTTCTCTATCTTTAATAGGTTTCGAGTTATCTACCAATTCTCATCCGGAGTGCATCGCCGCTGATGGCTGAAAAATATTTGAAAGGATACGAGACCCGTGAGAAAAGTATCCGACCTTATTTTTTTTTTTTTTGCGAAAACCTGATGGATTTGGATCGCGCGCGCTTGCATGAGCCGACCTTGAACCTTTGTGCGTATGCGTGAATTTTTTCCCGCCTCTCAATAGCGTCAGTTGCTGGCAATCAGCATGAGAGGGAGGTAGTGTGTTGTGCTCTCGTCGGTTTTTGATTTGAAGGAAAATGACGGAAGGACTGGAGCAGCATTACTGCATCAAATTTTGCCAGAAACTGGGTGACAGCCAGGTGGAAACCATCCGGAAGATTCAGACTGCTTTCGGTGACGTTGCTATGGGCATCACACAGATTAAGGACTGGTACAACCGGTCGGCCATCAGCACGCCGAAATGACCAGGTCGTTGCCAAAGTGAACGCTGTGGTGATGCGGGACCGTCGTGTGACTATCCGAGAAGTTGGGGAAGAGGTGGGCATCAGCACGTTTTCGGCACATTCCATTCTGACCGAAGATTTGGCCATGAAGAGAGTGGCGGCGAAATTCGTGCCGAAGCTGCTGACGGCGGAGCAAAAGCAACTTCGTGTTGACGTCTCACAGGACATGCTGGCCTCCGCAAACCGTGACCCCGACTTCATAAACACCATAATCACTGGTGACGAGTCCTGGGTGTACGGATACGACCATAGCATCGTCACCGAAAGCCTCCAAATCAAAAAGCGACGTGAGCACAACACACTACCTCCCTCTAATGCTGATTGCCAGCAACTGACGCTATTGAGAGGCGGGAAAAAATTCACGCATACGCACAAAGGTTCAAGGTCGGCTCATGCAAGCGCGCGCGATCCAAATCCATCAGGTTTTCGCAAAAAAAATAAGGTCGGATACTTTTCTCACAGGCCTCGTACATGTCAGACTACGGGGTGGTGCGAAAAATTTCGTACCCACAACACCCAGATTCTCCTCTTCAGAAGACTGGTGACATCGTAGTCAACATGGATTTACATAGAGACATTCCAGATAACCTTGTGATGCGTGGAGATCGCGTCTCCATGTCTTACAAAAGACAAAGGCAGTTCTGGTGGTACTACAAAAAGGCATCTCACGTCAGGAAAGACTGTCCTCTCCTTAAAAAATTCGATTCATGTAGTCGCATTGTAAATAAATTTCATCAGTGCCCGGAGAGGACGTTTGCATCAATAGCAACTCTATTATCACCGCCTAGAGGAATGTCATCCCAGCAACCATCAAAGATGTCATCGCCGGCTAAACATTAGTGCCACGCAGAGCTACGTCGCTTTCTTCACTTCGAAGACAGCGTGCGACGCCATCTCCGCCACCTCTTCCTTCGGAACCGAGGGAGGAGATGCCTCCACCGCCACTACCCTTGGAGCCTAGGGAGGGGATACCACTTACTCCCCCCACACCCCGAAGACTCGAGATGGCGCTCCCTTTCCCTTGCCATCAAGTGACATCTCGATGGTTGAGGAGGTGAGCTCTGCAAAAGATGATGTAGACGTTTCAGTGGTGTTTCCAAAGGAGGATTTTCCAGCACTTCCTCCGCCAGCGCATACATCGACTTCGCAGCCTTTGGGAATCGTCTGTGCGCCTACATCAGCTCCAGTGTCATCATCTGCTGGGAAAAAGAAGCAATCAACAGCGGGAGATGCTTGCGACGACAAAAAGTAGACAAGGCGGAAGTCGAGGGAGCCTCCATCTTCATCTGTGAAGCTCCAGTCTCCTTTGGGTAAGTGTCAAGAATCAGCATCGTGATTTCACAATGAAAATCATCTCACTGAACGTGCGTTCCCTGGGTTCGTCTTTTAAGCAATCGGTATTATCAACTTTTATTGACTTATACAGGCCGGACATACTTGTGCTTCAAGAGGTTAAGCTTGTTTCTTCACAAGTATGGTATGCCCGGCCTATGCAGACAATTCCCTCGAGGACGATTTTTCATTAACTCTTCGTCACCGTTTGGGCAGGGGGTTGCAACTATCATCTTCAACCGCTTCATTCAAGTGTCGAATTATTTGTGCGACAGCGAGTGCAGGGTAATATCGTTAGACATTACATCATCTAGTTTTCATTTCCGATTGCTTAATATGTATGCTCCGTGTGCGAGTGCAGAGAAACAAGACTTTTTCAATGACTTGGATTTTTTCTTGTGTTCATCGATTCCAGTAGTGATTGCTGTCATTTTATCTGTCATCCAGACGCCGATAACATCTTTTCATCAATGACCCACTGTGTTATCACGACTTGATAGTTTGTTGGTGACAATGCATTTGCTGGTGCAGATAAAACAATTTGAGGCTATTCCTTGTGCTTTCTCAGATTTTAGTGCAATCTTGTGGTCTTGGGATCCTCCATTTATTTCTCCGACAATTGCTGCAGGTCATGTCACCAATAAATGAAGAGTACCGGGGAATGTTCATTCAGTTTGTGAAAAAACATCTCCACAGCACTGAGGGCCAAACTTACCTGGGCAGCTGACATCAGGCACATGTCATCGGCCGCCTTTGCTGAGGAGAGGCGTCGGGCTAACAACAAACGCTGTCATCGTTTAATGGTGGAAGGTGAGGAAGTGGAATCTGATCCCGACATCTTATCAGCCTTTCACTCTCACTTTTCCTCATTTTTTTAGCCATCCAATCATTCCGTCAGATACCACGAAGCATTGGATTGAGGCATTAAGACCTTTTTCTGTGGAAACCGTTTCGTTTATCACGCGTCCCTTCACCGAAGATGAGGTCAAGAAGTTTCTTTCGGCAGATGGCCGTCATCAGTCCAGTGTGGGCTTAGACAGCATCCCATATTCTTTCTTTAGTTCGTGATGGAAACTTCGTGGATCTTTCCTGGTGCGAGCTTTTAACTCGGTTAACTTACTCCTTAAATATCCGGATCCAAAACTCGTGACTCGTGGAGACCGATAACATTGCTCAATACGGACTATAAAATCTTCACTGGGGTATTCCAGCTACGGCTTAAGCTCATCGCCGACGAGTTTTTGATCTGGGTCAATCCTGCTCCATACCAACACACAGGATGACAGACAATCTTATAACTAGCCGGTGTGTAATGGAAGAAGCGCAAGTTCGACAACAAACTCTTGCAGTGTTAAGTCTCGACCAGGAAAAAGCGTTTGACAAGGTGAATCACGAATTTTTGTGCCATGCCCTTCACCAATTTCATCTTCAGTTATTTGCTACTGTATCCATCGGCCACATTATATGTGAGGGTTAATGGCTCCACCTCGTCTACCTTTGAACTTTTAAAAGGTATCAGGCAGGGATGTCCACTATCACTTCTCCAGTACATCTTCTATTTGGAGTCATTACTTCAGTTCTTGAATCGCCACTCGTATCCACACAGTTCGGGGATACGAGTTACCAGCTGCGTCCGTTAATATCAGGACCTTAGCATACGCAGACGACATTGTGTTGTTTGCTTCGGACTCATATCCCCTAAGTATCTATAAAAAATCCTTAGACCTCTTCACCACTTCGACGGGGAGTGCCATCAACTTCGTCAAGTCTAAGGGAATGGCGATTGGGAAATGGACGGTCGACAATCTTCAGTTATTACCAAAAACATAGTGTGGTTACATATTTTGTTTTCTACCGTACTTAGACTCTATGCACTTGCAACAAGTAGTAGAAAAATGTATTACTCGCCTTAACAGGAATTTTTGTTATTCTACATCGATGCTTGTTAAGGTGCGATTTGTGCAAACCTACATCTTATCACTGTTAACAGCTAAGTGCCTAGTCACCATACCTTCATCGTAAAACATCTTGAAGGTACAGAGTGCAATCGTCAACTGTGTGTGGGGGTTTTTCTGCCTCTAGACATCCATTGAGAGCTGATTTTATTTTCCTCCCCTTTGAAAGAAGTGGGTTAGGCTTGCTGCAATGATATGGGTTTTTCTTCTCCCCTCACCAGTTTGGGCGAAATTTGTATTTATATATCAGGTGGTTGCATATCAAATGTCGGATTTCGAGGTGGGTTCTGCGCTTCAGCTAGGATTTGACGTTTAGGAGCAAGTACCCATAAGAAAGTGGTACATTCTCAGAGATAAACCTATCAGCGACCAGCTGCCTGGAATTTGCATGTCTGCGATGACATTTAATAACGTTTGAACCCAAGCGAAGATATTCATGACTTCATACGAATTACGTGTGATAATGCATTAGGAGTTCAGGTTGAATCACATTGCATCCAACACCTCTCGAAAACATCAATAAGGTATTCGGTGTAGGCACCATAAACGAACGTACTGTCCAACGTTGGTTCCGAAAATTCCGGGCGGGAGTGACGGATCTGGCAAATGAGCCAAGCAACAGACCGACAGGAAGAGGACCCAAAACTGTTCGAGACCTTGCAGGGGATCATGCTGTATCAGCGTCAACTGTCAGTAGACACCTTAGGACCATCGGCAAGGTGAAAAAGCAGGACAAATGGGTCCAATATGAACTTGCGTAAAACCAAAAAGAGCGTCGTTTGGAGGTGCGTACGGAATTGCTTTTGCGCCATGAAGAAGCGGGGATTTTTGATCGCATTGTCACCTGCGACGAGAAGTGGCTCCTATACGACAATAGGGAACGATCAGCACAGTGGCTGCATGCTGATGAACCCCTGCGACAGTTCCCTAAACCCACGTTGCACCCCAGGAAGATCACGCTTACAGTTTGGTGGAACATCCGTTGTGTGGTGCATTACAGCTTCCTGCAGCAGGGGGAGACGATCACCACTGCGATCTACTGTCGTGAAATGCATCGTGTGCACATAAAACTGTGTCAGCAACAACCTGCACTTGTGCATCGCAAAGGCATCCTTGTGCATCGACCGCGCAGGCGCTACACGCTCTGGGCTACTAGGTGCTTCCACACACCCCGTACACTCCGGACCTCTCCCCTACTGACTGCCATCTTTTCCAGAGCCTCGACAATTTTCTCCGGAGGAAAACATTCCTAACCCAAGCGGACGTCAAGAACACATTCCCGTGACCATAGATTCTATCAGAGAGGGCTCGAGAAGCTGCCAAATCGTTGGCAACAATGTTTGGATTGTAATGCGGGTTATATCGAATAGCACGTGTGAAGGTGTCCTTTCTAGAGGGCACCTCTGCATTGCGACATTTGATATGCAACGACCTGATATCTACGAGTATTTTGTGTCACTACCTCTCTTTTTTTCCAGTGACAACTAGTTTTGAGACATCCAGTTATTTATCATCAACTGCGACTGGGTTTAGTGACTTTTTTTTTACCAGCGCTACGACAGATACATCTGACACACTGGGGTTATCAAAGGCAAAAGCAATCTGACCAGGGCAAGACCACTGAGCCTTCCGCTTACGCCCGGATTATCCGTGGTCAGCCATTTTAAAGGCAATGAAAGCTGTTGCCCCTGATAGAAGTGTGTTCTCCTGTCAATGGCGATTGCTGTACCACGGATTTAACTCCCTCCAGCGTCTTAATTTATCAGAACTGCTGGCTGCCTCTGTTGTGGCGTAGTAGAGACAATCCAACATATATTCTTCGAGTGCTCGTTTGCACAATCCATCTGGAATCGTTTTTCCCAACACTACAGTCTGATGAGGATTTCTTACCAGTTTGTGCGATTCCTAATGGATGACTCCACCGGTGATCCATTGAAATCAGATCTAGCAATACCTATTATGTTTTTGAATAAAGAACTCTGCACGGCTGGAACAGACAGAGCGAGGGGGCTTATTTCCACACCGTCATCTGCTTGGAACAAGATAAGACAAAAAGGGTTTTTCAAACCAAGCTTTTATAATGTTTTCAAACCATTAGAACACGAACCAGTAAACCGATTTGAACATTTTTTTCTTTAACATACACTCATGGGATAGTTACTTAATATCTGGTCGGGCCACCTCTGGCCCTGTGGAGTGCAGCAATACGGCTGGTAGTGAGTCTGCAAGTCCCTGGTACACTTCTGGAGGCAGTTGACACCAGATAGTCTGCAGAGCCGAAAATAGTTGCTGCCCGTTCGTGGGCGGATGATCCAGTGCCCGGAGCCTGACTTCAACAGTATCCCAGATATGCTCGATGGGATTCATGTCAGGGCTCCGGGCTGGCCAGCTCAGTCGTTGGACCTCTCCTGCATGCTCCTCGAACCATTCGCGGACGACATTGGAGCGATGTGGTGAAGCATTGTCATCTTGAAAGACTGCTACGTCGTCAGGGTGTTGAAATGTCAAAAACGGGTGCAGATGGTCTCCGATGAGTTGACGATACCGTGGACCATTCAACGTTTGGTCCAGGATAACCAGAGGGCCCATTCCAAACCAGGAAAATGCACCCCAGACCATCACTGACGCCCCACCACCCTGCACCACCACTTGTTGGCATGCGGGATCCATCGTTTCGTGAGGTCTGCGCCACACACGGTGCCTCCCATCAGCGTGGTACAGTTGATATCGTGACTCATCTGACCATATGACGTTACACCACTGTTGCAGAGTCCAGCCAAGATGGTTGGTGGCAAATGCACGCCGGAGTGTCCGATGACGCTGGGTAAGCATTGGCATCCGTGTAGGTCGACGGCTGCCAAACCCGAGGACATGCAGATTCCGATGGATTGTCCACCGAGAGACGTTTCTAGTGCGGCCAGTATTGAACTGGTCTGTGATTTGCTGCACTGTTGCGCTCCTGTCTCTCTGAATCATTCGTCCCAGGTGTCGCCGGTCACGATCATTCAGAGCAGCTGGACGCCCGGTATGGTGCCTGTTGTGGACTTTGATGCCTTCATCCAGCCATTCCCGATACACCCTGGAGACAGTTGAGCGGGGAAAGCCAAATTCCTGCACCACTGCCGAAATGGAACATCCCATGCGTCGGGCACCTACTATTATACCCCGTTCAAAAGACGTCAACTCGCCACGACGTGCCATTTCTGATTAATCACTTAACCAAGCTCTTCTCACAACGTCTAATGGTCCATTCCCAGAATCTTATCCAAGCTCTTACCCCTGTGAATTCGTGAGCCATGCCCATCAATCAATGTGCTTGCTATCCCATGAGTTTTGCTAATTCAGTGTACATTGTCATCGATCCTGAGTATGTGTGTCAAGTTTCAGCTCCCTAGCTTGTCGGGAAGTTGGTTTAATATTGATTACAAGAATTGATCTAAACAAACTAACATTCCAAGTTAAATATAAGCTTTAAAAAAGGATCGTCACCTCTACGGTCCCTCCTCCTCTTAGAATGGTATCGGCTAGGTCCTTTGGTTTTCAAAAGGCGTTATGCTACATCTAAACGCCTTTTTGTGGTCATCGGAGGGGACCATAATAATAATAATGTTCATCATTTCATGTTCCCATTAAACTTCTGGTGACCTAGCGGTGGAAAAATGAGCCTCGAAACTGAGGCATTTAATAAAGTGTAGAAGCCTACAAAAGGCTTCACGAAAAAACATTTTATGCATGTGCGCTTGGGCATTTTGCTATAGGATCAATTTAAGGGTACTCGCTGGAGCAAATACCATCTCCGGAAGGAAGAACGAATGGTGGCTGATACCAGGAGACGAACTGGTTCACAAGGGCAGAGGAACCGTCAACCAAATTCGGCAGCGACCGAAAGAAACTGGCAGAGGTTTCAACAGACGAAGGCGTGTGCCGCGCCCAGGAGGACTACAGAAATATGTCACAGCCTAGGTATGAACTGAATAATATTGAAAATATTCAATTGCCCTAAATTCTTCCACCTTACAGACTCACATGAGATCGGACACCATTTCTCTCGAGGACCAAGTATCAGACCCAGCTGCCCAGGAAAAGACCCTGATTCCTAATTTTACTGACGGAAGCCATCCCCATGTAAAAGAGGTTTCATCGAGGTTGTCCGTCTGCCACAGCACAACTCCAGCGAAACAGATGAGTGATAGAAACTGTACTATTAAGTAGCGGAAGAATGGAGCTACTTATTGTTTTCACAATGTCCGTCTGTCTGTCCGTCCGTCCGTCCCCTTCATAATTTCCGCATTTTTTGAGATAAAAGGTTGAAATTCAGAATGTAGCTTACTATGGGCATGGGTACCTTCACTATTTAATTTGGTTTTGATTGGCCCACTGGGGTCGGAGTTTCGGGGGCGGAAATTAGAGGGGACCAAAAGGTCTACGCGTATTTATGCATATAAAGGAGTGAAATTCGGTATGCAGATTCCTCCAAGCAAGATCAACATTACTGTAAAGTTTGGGCAAAATTGTTTCAATTGTTTGTGGGAGTGGCAATTACTTGGTCTTTAGAAATTTATGGCAACATATAGGGTGTGATATATCATTCGATCGAAAATGATGAGAAAGGAAAGAAGATAGGGTTCTTTTATATTTTCTAAATACAAGGTTCGAGAAAATCAATTTTTGTTTTAAAAAATGGGGGGTTAAAAAGTGCAGATGAAGGAATAAAAAAAATAGATGAACTCAGGGCTACCGCTACTTTCCTATACCTTCCTCGGGAGGCTTAATTTCTTGTTTCTAATTACGTTTCATCATTCAAGACGTCCCAAGCCCAAACTAGCCAAAGGAGACGAAAAAGGTAAAGCTGAGGACCCACGACATTGATCCGGTAGCCCGGACAGGAATGCGTCCGACGTCTAGTGCTCAGATTCAAGGAGAAGCGAGCGCAGAACTTCAAGCCCGTTCTCCGAGCTGAAAGAGGACGACAACGATCGTTCCTGCGGACCAGATTGCAGAGGACTGACGCCAACCTGGTCCCCTGTTACGACATTCCCACATCGGACGCAAAGGACCAATCCATAGAAAGGCGAGGCGTTCATCCAGCGACCGAGCATCGAACCGACAATTGGCAAGCGTCGGCCATGCGGAGAGCTCACGCTGCGAGCCGCGCTTGGCTTACTCGTACCTGGTGAGACCCTTTTCATTTATTCGATCCTAAAATTAAAGAAAGAGCTTTCAACTGGAAAAATCAATTAATTGGAAGTGAGATTCTGAAATAAATTAATGTATCAG
This sequence comes from Rhysida immarginata, assembly GCA_023313115.1. NCBI lineage: Eukaryota > Metazoa > Arthropoda > Chilopoda > Scolopendromorpha > Scolopendridae > Rhysida > Rhysida immarginata. Next base: position 2,531 of record JAHWFO010098819.1, on the reverse strand, counting down.
TTTAAGCGAACCGTTAACTAATTTTAAATAAACTTGAGTACGCATTATTAGAATTAATTGATAGAAGCACGTATAAGAAGTGTAGATCGCTACGACCTAATTTTTCACAATTTCTAATGCACGTGTTTTATTCTTAATATTAGCTCAAGAACGCCCACTCCCAAACCCGAACGGGTTGCCGTTCTCTGGTGTGCCGGTGACAAGAAGGTGTTCCTGGTTTTTCAACGGTGCGCTCAGCCAAGCTCCATTGAATCACGTTTAAGAAGCCCCTAAGTGTTTGTCGATAGACCCGGAGGGCAAGAAGCCAACCTTGTAACCAAATTAAAGTTTATATTGTACGAGGGTGGGCTGAAAGGTAATGCCTCCATGGCTGTAATTTTTTTATTTTTTAAAATTTTTTCAAAATTCTTTTTGTATCTGATACTCACATTTCTCCTCTACGTAATGCACTATTCACTTTTCGACATAGTCCCCATCCCTTTCCACGCATTGTACCAACGCGTGACTAGTCGGGTGAACCCGTCGGAGAGGAATTCCGGGGTTGTCGTCGACTCGAGGATTGAATGGCAGCTTTGGATCCTCTTCTGCAGCACGATAACGCCCGTCCGCACACGATCGCCACACATCAGAGGGGGTTGCAGCGCCTACAGTTCAAAGATGAAAAACTGCAGTTCAAAACTTTGCACCTTGCGACTTTCACCATTTCCCAAAGAGGAAAGAGCACCTTAAGGGGCATGAGTTGCGTTCTGACGACGAGGTGAAACCTGCCGTTCGGTCTTGGGTGTCAACAACAACCCCGGAATTCCCCTCCGACGGGTTCACCCGACTAGTCACGCGTTGGCGCAATGCGTGGAAAGGGATGGGGACTATGTCGAAAAGTGAATAGTGCATGACATAGAGGAGAAATGTGAGTATCAGATACAAAAAGAATTTTGAAAATCGCTTAAAAATAAAAAAGTTACAGCCATGGAGGCATTACTTTTCAGCCCACCCTCGTATTTTCACGTTTTCAAAACGCTATATTAAAGATTATTATCCATTTAAATTCACGACTCCTCCCGCTTCCTTTGTTAACGACTGATGCTGATCTCTGGGGGTGAAATTTAGCAAGCATTCACTTAGCATTGTTAAAGGTCGTGGCAGTTGTATTATAATTTTAAATCCTTCGCACGTGTTAGCTAGTATATATTATTAAAAAAAATGTTGGAAACTTTCTGAAAGCTTCGTAGAATTATTACTCCGATCTCAAAAGTTGATGTGACGGCGACGAAATACTTGGTAATATCATTCGTTAATGGTTTAGCCATTATAATATAATAATAGTGCCCTTATTCTTTGTTTTCTTTAACATCGACGTTATAAGCACTTTAAATCGCTGTTCCTAGATGACATTAAAGCTGGCTGCATGACAGCAAAACCAAATCGACAGCAAAATACAATAATTTTAAAAGACCGTGCTGCTTAAGAAGTGCCAAATTGGCGGCTATGGAAGCATAAATTTAGAAGAAAAGTAAAAGTCATATATATACGAAACTGATAGTCACGAGAACGTTCGGGTGCGACCGTTTCGGGACAAGTTATCTCAGCACCGCCAGGCATCTTTGCGCTGTTAGAACGCGATCGCCAAAGAGTCTCGAATCAACATTTGGGAGAATGAAATAAATGACCGACACAAACTCCGGGCAGAAAAAAAAATGCGAAAACCACTTTTTGCTAAATAGGTAAATCTTAGAACTAAAATTCAACAGAAAAAGAAGAGCCTATAAAAGTGACATCGAAAAAAAACTTATTTTAAATGTTCTTATAAGTTTTTGCCGCTTATTTAAACTAAACAAAAATATTTTTATTAAATGCGGTAATCAAGCAAAAATTATAAACATCAATAAAAAAGATTTTCTACGGATTTTCATATTACTTTTGATGAAGTTTTAATTAGTCTACGTAATCAATACAGTAAGTCCATAACTTAAAAAAAAAAACGAATGTTGTACCGTTTTTGAATCCATATTTGCTGCTAGAACCTAGCCATGTTTTGATTTCGGACGTGGCTGCCTGGCTCTCACTCGACGCTATAACACCCATTCCACTCCATAAATATTCAATTGAGTTAAAGTCAGAGCTCTGTGCGGGCCACGCAACACAATTGGTATTCATGTTAGCCTGACGGAAGCCGAAACGTGACATGGTGCATTATCGTTTTGAAATCTAAAACAAGTCAGGCAACCGAAATGCCCAGGACCGATAGGATTTTAAAGAAATAGAGAACGAAAAGGAAAGCATTTGATTTATAAAGAAGCCTTTCATTGTTATGAATTAGATGAGGTTGCGAAGGAAGCCTCTGGTTACTAAGCAAGGCGTACTGCTAAGGGAAAGGTATAGTTCAAACTGAATTAAACTATCTGAAAAGTTAAATGGAGAAAGTAGCATTTCTCTATAGATTAGAACATATACGAATCCTTTAATATGTTAGCATTCCTATTTAATAATCTTTCTTCAAAAACTATTGCCAACGCTTTTCTACGTAAGCATGT